>JAEDXY010000057.1:0-162500 GCA_019395295.1 Osmanthus fragrans
ATAAGTTCGCGGTGTTTTAAGAAGGAACAAGGATGGAAAGCAAAATCTCTCTTATTTGATAAATTGTCAAGGTCCTTACAATAATGATAAATAAACTATTTATACTATTGCTAAAATACCCTAGGAAATTCGTGGCATAATACCAAAACATGGTAACAAACATCAATTTAAAAAATCATAATTTGATCTGAAACTAGGATTCTTGCCAAATTAGAAAAGTCTGTTGTATTTTTTAACCAAGCCGGTCGCTTGGTAGGACCCTTTTGACGGCCTTGTGCATTTCGGTTGGTAGTTGAGTGACCGCTTGGTTTTTTACTATTAAGCAGTCGTTTTAGGCATTCTGGTTGAGCTCCATATGCGGTCTCTTGTATCTTGTTGATCCAAGTTGTTTCAGACCTCTCGACCCACACATGAAACTTGCCTCTTTTTGCGTGTAGATCTTGACTTTCAGTCCATTGTTACTTGCACAAAGTTGTCCCTATGCTGGGAATTTTTACCTTTTTGCCCTTGGAACGCGTCATCGGGAATTCCTTCAAATCATGCAACGGGGTCTCGGTCGGGGACTCGGCCTTCCTTAGACTCGTTGCTTGGATCACATCATCCCTCCCCTCTTCATAAGGATTCGACCTCGAATTTGCACCCTACATCGTTAAAGAGAGAGTATCAGGACAACATTTAAATGTTGCCGAATCTTTATACTCACCTGGAAGATTCACGTTTATATTGTAGTTCGTACGTTGACTCTCTCCAAGACTCTAAAATGGACCATCACCACCGTGGCCTGAAACATTTGCATTTCCTCTGCTCTAAAAGAATCATTCCTTTCAGGAATGTACCCAAAACCCAATCTCTAGGTTCATTATATCACGCTTTCTTCGACCCTTGTTTGCCTGAGATGCATAGTGCCTTTGTTTTTCTTATCAATTTTGCAATCTTTCCTTTCATGGGGGAGGGGGGGGGGAGGGGGGGGGGGGGGAGGGGGGACTTACAAACGCGGCATTTCTTTCGTACCATCTTAAGCTACCTCGTTCATACACAACGGGTAAGATATTCAAAATCGCAAAAGTCGTTAGTGGGTTAAAACATTAAAACAAATCTAATGGTGAAAATTGAAGTAGTAGAATTGCGTGGGACACCTTTATATGCAAATTTTATGAAAAGGTTAACACACTCCTCCCACTATTCAAGTTATTATGGAAACCATTGTGCGAAAAAGTTGAGTTTTGGTCCTATTCATATACCTTAGTTTGGCCAATCGGTCTGTGGGTGGGACAAGTTGTGATACATGAGCTATGAGCCTTTTTTTTTTTTGTGACCTAACTTTACCCACATAAACCCGCGGCGAAAATGAATGTGGAAATTAACACTCCACGGTCTTGACACTATAGTCCTAGTTCAACCACATGTAAACGCACCACATCCTTAAAGGAATAAAGATCCAGCTATGTCTAGTGGACATCTTACGATTTTATGACACATTGCCATAATGATGTTGCCATTTTACTAAAACTAATATATCCAAATCCAAAAAATGGATTCACGGACACCTTTTAGTTCCTAGCAAAAACCCAAAAATAATTTATTGGAAACTATAAACCCAAGGTTCAATAGGTGTAGGCAATGGCGTGTATAACTCCTTGCGGTGTTAAAACATTAGATTTTGCCTGCTTACAATGTTATGCAATCGGACTACATATCCTTTCAACATCACTTTTCATCCCTAAGCGATTATCAAATGTTCCCCTACCATACGCTAAACGTCTTTGTTACTCCAAAAATGCAACCATCAATCCACCACTATGTGTTCCTCTAACCTAACACTTCCGCGCAATCGAATTAATTAGAGTGGGACACATAACCTATTTTCCCGAATTTAACATATCCGTCTTGCTTAAAAAATTTATCTATTGACCTTTTACTACATGATGAATAAAACGTCTGAATAATTCTAAATCACTCAGCATACTTGTCCTTCATATAATCGAAACCAAGTAATCTTAGAAACTGAGACGAAGTTAAATCAGCGCATCCCTTCGAGTCCATGCATCTCCCCACACTTTTTCCTTAAACTTGCTTGTAAACCCGGATGAAATAAGGGACATGGTCTCACCAAAACTCCATCCATCTTCGCAGTGCCTTTTATTCAACCTTCCATTGACCGCGCAAATGTGCTTCAAGTAATTCCTTGGTCCGTGTGAATTCACGTAACTCCTTATGGAATACAAAGTAGTGCTGCCAAGTCTCCAAGGGCTCAAAACAGTGAGTTCAAGCTCCCTCTGTCATATGTGGGGTTATTGAGCGCTGACTTCAACTTAGCTTTTCACCTAAAGTAAGCTATAGGCCGCATTTATACTGACATTATGACCGATTCAAATACCTATTACTGATGCATCAAACACTCAATCATCGATAAGCTGTATCAAAATTAGGAAGTGCCCAAAAACTGGTGCCGTACACAACTTTATCCTTTAATTGTGTTTTTGAAATGGCATACTCTTGTTCATCACCCCAATTGAAAAACCCACATCTTTTAAAAATCTCAGGTGGAGTGGTGTGGTGATTGTGCTAAAATCTTTAACAATAACGCCATATGAGCTAGCCAAACATGGAAACTCCTCCTAACTTCAGTTATGCTTTTAGGGGTTGGCCATTCTTTAATTGCCTTTATTTTTCTCTCATCTACATCATCCCCATTTGCACCCCACCACAAAGCCAGAAAAAACAACCCTTCTCCATGCAAAATGTTCACTTTTAATTTTACCATTAGTTTTATTCCTTCTTGAGGGACCACAAGTACACTCCTATTAAAGATGTTCTACATGCTCATTTAGGTCCTATGCTATAGATCAAGAGGTCATCAAAATACACTACAATCATATTTTACCTATATATAGCGCATAAAAACATGATTCATCAATCGCATGAAGGTGCTCGGTGCGGTTAGTGGAGTCCCAAAGGCATTACTAACCACTCATACAAGCCATATTTAGTTTTAAATGCAGTTTTCCACATCATCACCTTCCCTCATTCGAGTTTATGGTGGTATCCACTTCTAAGATCAATTTTAACTAAACATGCAAGCACCATATAATTCATCCAACATGTCATCTAACCTAGGGATAGGGTGACGATACTTTACCGTTATGTTGTTGATGGCTCTGCAGTCCACACACACCCCTCCATGTTTCCATCCTTCTTTGGCACAAGTACACTGGAACAACACATGGGCTTCATACTCTCCCCCGCACATACCCTTTACTCATCAACTCCCTCCACTTGCTTTTGCAACTCTTTTGTCTCCTCTGTGGATTACTTCGATAAGCTGGTCGGTTTGGAATCATAGCTCCAGGAACAAAGTCAATCTGGTGCTCAATACACTCGAATGGGTGGTAGCCCACTGGCATGTCCTCCGGGAAGATATCGTTAAATTCCTGCAATAAAGATGTAGCTAAACTGGGGAGGGGTGGGTAATAAGGACTCCTCAAGATTGAGAGCAAAGGACTCCTTAATAGTACTATGTAAAATTACTTGCATTTTATCCTCAACCGCTCTTCTCAACTCACTCCCTTTTGCAAAGAAGTTAGCTTTCCGTCATTTTCTCTCCTATCAGACACCTCTCTTTTCTTTTCTCTCAAATAATGACTCCACTCCTTTTTTCCCACTACTAGCCACCTCACTATCTTCCCTCATCTTTTCCAGAGCTTTTTCACTCTCTCGTCTTCCGCATTTTTCAATATTAATTTGGTCTTCATACACTTAGGGCCGGTGTGTTAATGGCGCAAGAGTAATGGACCTCTGTCCTTGCTAAAACTATACCGATTCTTGTACCCATCATGACTAACTTTTCTAACATATTGCCATGGCCTACCCAATAAAAAATGCCCCGCATGCATATGGAACCTACACATCACACATAATTTCATCCGATAGCTGCCAATTGAAAAATTAATCAACACCCTCTCTATTCACCTTAATATCCCCACAATCATTTAAACCATTGTAACCTATAGGGTCTAGGATGTCTATAATAGTGTCAATCCCAATTTTTCCACAAGTGTTATGGTGCTAGCTACGTTAGTACAACTACCCTCCATCAATTATCCACACTACATACCTTATTGTTGACATGACATCGGGTATGGAAAATATTTTTCTCGTTGTTGTTCCAATTCATCTGTTTTGATTTGAGTGTGGAGGGCTCGTCTTGTAATTAGTAGTTCTCCTCCAACCCCAAACTCCACCTTGTCTCCATGATCACTAACTCCTCCAATTCAGGCATGTCTTCAAATTCATCTTCGCCTTCAGTTTCCACTTCTCCATTGCGCAAGATCCATCGTTCCGTTTGTTTGGGCACTGAGAAGAGCATGTGCCCTTTTCCCAAGCACTTGAAGCACTGAATGTCCCAATTTCTGGCTGGCAGTGAAACGAATGATTTTGGTACGGCCCTACTAGCACTCTCATCTTTCCCATTTGACATAGCACCATCTCCTCTGTTATCCCACCTCGGTTTCCAATTTGGATTAGAACCCGAAGTGCCCAATAGTTGTCTAGTTGTCCCTTTCCTTTTCAACTGCTTTTCCACCTTCATGGCTACATGCAACATATCCTCAATCTCCACATAATGCTGCAATTCCACAGTGTTAGCAATTTTCCTATTCATTCCATTCAAGAAACGAGCCATGGTGGCTTCCCCGATCCTCCTCCACAATTCGCCCTGATCATCAAAATTTTTCATCTCCTTATGATAATCCTCAACACTTTTCGACCCCTGATACAACCCTTGCAGTCGTTGATGCAATTCCCTATAATAGTGGCTAGGCACGAATCTCTTCCGCATAATAAGTTTCAACTCATCCCAAGTGCTATCCATTTGCTCCACGATTCCTCCGCCTAGATGTAACCACTTGGTCCCACCATGTTTATGGCATAGTCAACAAACTCAAGAATTGCCATTTTCACCTTCTTTTCCTCCGAATAATTGTGGCACTCAAATATCAATTCTACCTTTTTCTTCCACTCTAAATAAGCCTCCGGATCATTTCTTCCCTTAAACGGTGGAATTGACATCCTAATGCTACTCATGTTCCCATCGATATCATCTCCAAAGTTGTTCCTACCCCTTCGTTCAAATCTACCACCTTTGTTTCTCACTCTACCCATTTCACCTACTAAAGATGCATTCTCATCCCAATCACTACTATATTCATAGTCATCATGCCACTCCCTCCTAGACTCTCTCCTACCCGGTCTCCGTGCATTTGAGTGTCCCCTATGACTATTCGACCCCGACGCTTCTAACCTACCAAGCCTTTCAGTCACATCCCCAAGCACCCTCTCAAACCTCCTTATTGCATCATCTCCCATGTAGTTTTGATTCGGCTGCTTGATGGAATTTGAACCTTCTCTATCTGACATCTTAATTCTTAAGAATTGTAGCCTTACAATAGTCACTCGTGTATCACTCAAATTTTGGCTTTTACCCTCTATTAATCTAACCACTCTTACCTTTTACCACTCAATGCTTTCGCTCAAGTATCTTCAAAGAACAAGGTGAACTCACAGATGTATCCCGTGTATCCAATCGAGTGTGATCGCGAATTTGATAGTAGAAAAGAAAAAGATGAAGAAAGACTCAACAAAGACTAATTATATGAATTTGGAACAAAACTCAAGAAGTAACAAGTGTAGGATTCGAAGTGAAGTTTGTTTATATATATGTGTGTATATATATATATATATATATATATATATATATATATATTTTTTTTTTTACTCAAGAAAAATTAAATTTATGGACGCTGGAAATTCCCGTAATATTAATTAAATATATATAATATATATATATATATATAATATATATATATATTTATATAATATATATTATATATATATATATAACTCTTGGGAATTTGAGTAGAAACCCAGCAAAACAAACGAGACTTAATTCGGACACTGTAACTAGTCCAGAAACAACTTTTGAATTTTATATTGTTTTTTTTTTTTTTTGATCAAAGACTCAAGAACTTTTACTGGACACAAGAACACAAAGAACAAAGAAAGTACAAAGAAACACAAGACTCAAAGCAACAAAAAGATATAACCTTAATTATTTTTGGAGCCTTGCTCTGATACCAACTGATGAGAACCACGTAGCAACGAACACTACGCAACCCCGCAACTAGATTGAAACCCCAAGAAAGCCCAAAGATAATTCCGGTTTAGAGATTCGACCAAGAATGTTGAATCAAGCAACCCAACAAGAACGACGCTTGATAGACCTCTTGATTACAAAACCCGTGATTTGCACTCGATGTTGAACGTCACAAGAAGATCTTGATAAGTTCGCGGTGTTCTAAGAAGAACAAGATGGAAAGCAAAATCTCACTTAATTGATAAATTATCAAAGGTCCTTACAATAATGATAAATAAACTATTTATACTAATGCTAAAAACCCTAGGAAATTCGTGCATAATCTCCAAACATGGTAAAACATAAATTAAAAATAGAATTTGAATGAAACTAGGATTCTCGCCAAAAATAGAAAAGTCGCTGAATTTTATAACCAAGCGGTCGCTTGGAAGACCCTTTTGACGCCCTCATTTCGGTTGGTAGTTGAGCGGCTGCTTGGTTTTTACTCTAAGCGGTCGCTTAGGCATTCCGGTTGAGCTCCTTCTTCGGTCACTTGTATCTTGTTGATCCAATTGGTTTCCGACCTCGACCCCAACATGAAACTTGCCTCTTTTTGCGTGTAGATCATGACTTCGTCCATTGTTACTTGCACAAGTAGTCCCAATGCTTGATTTACCCTTTTCCCCTTGATCGCGTCATCGGACCTCCTTCAATAAACAACGGGTCTCGGTCGGGACTCGGCTTCCTTGGACTCGTTGCTTGAATCACATCAGGTAAACTTACCAGATTTTCTACAGATTTTTAAAAATTCCACGTGTCAAGCCAGAAGAAATAAACAAATAACTAAATTTGACTTAAATTAAACGACGTAACTTAAGAAATGAAAACCTAAACTTTTCATTTTATCAAACAATTCAAAAAGAGGGAACTTCACCATTTCCAGCCGGCGGGAAGCTAACTAGCAGGAACCGAGAACCGACCACCAATACTCCACACTTCCAGTGAACTTCGCGCCGACGACAAATCCGGCACATCTATTAGGGTGGTCTGTACTCTCAGGTCACGATTTTTTTGAAGCCGGTTAAAGTTTCTATTTCGGTGGAAGGTACTCCTATCTCATGCTATTTTGAAGCCCGTTAAAGCTCTCTTCCCAGGTCGAGGTGGGTGCACTCATACTGCCATATTCGAATTTTCAGCTTTGTAAGGTTTGTTGTCATGCATTTGAAGTAGTTTTGGGTTGCATTTCTACTTGTAGGTTTCGTCAATTTAATTTATGTGGAGAGAGTTGTGTTTATTTTGTTGAGAATGTGGTTTCTTCAATTAATTTTTGTTGGAGAGAATTGTGTTATTTTGTTGAGAATGTGGTTTCTTTCAATTAATTTTTGTTGGAGATAGTTGTGTTATATTTTTTTGAGAATTGGTTGAGGAGATGTGTTAGGATTGGTAATTCAATTAATTTTTTTGTTGGAGAGAGTTGTGTTCTGTTGTTGAAAATCTGAGTCAGCCCAAAAAATTAACGAAAATGAGAATGAGAATCTTCCAATAATTTTATTTTGAAAAAACAAACAGTTTGAATGCGAATGAAGAAATGGTGGAATTTATTTCATATCAACACCAAGAGACCGAAGAAATGGAAGTTGGCTGAACCCATATTTATTTATTAGAATTAATTCGTGTCTACACAATTATTTGTTCTCTTTCGACAGTTTGTAGCTTTCCATTACAGATTAATTGCATAACTTCATAATATGCTTTGTGGCAGGAAATTGAAGTATGGAAGACGGGAATCATGAGTTGGTGGAATTTGATAACGAAAACGCTGTTGAGAATTCGAATATATTGGACAATGAAAATGTGGAAGGAGATGCTTCGACTGTGCCCAAGGTGGGTATGATGTTTACTGACGAGAAGGAAATGTTTAACTTCTACAAAAGATATGCTTACGCTGTAGGGTTTCCAGTGAGAAAAAGGAATTCAAAAAAAAGGGGAAGATGGAGTTATGAGATACGTGACCTTCACATGTAGTCGGGAAGGTCAACGAACTTATGCTACAAGTGGATCCCGAGGCCGCAACCAACAAGTCAAACAGATTGTAAAACAAGAATATCCGCATCTTTAGATACTCTGGGAATATGGAGAATTAATAAAGTGTATCTCGACCACAATCATAAAACAAGTCCTTCCAAGTCTAGGTTGTACCGGTGCAATCGAATATTGAGTGCGAGTGTGAAACGAAAGCTTGAGGTGAATGACATTGTAGGAATTTCCCTTGCACAAGAGTTATAACTTCGCAGTCGTGGAAGCTGGTGGATATGAGAGATAACAACTTTTGTGGAGAAAGATTGTCGGAACTACGTTGAGCAAGTCAGACGATTAAGGCTTGGCGAAGGAGATGCTCTTGCAATACAGGCTTATTTTTCAAAGATGCAAGCAAAGTGCTCGGGATTCTACTTTAGTATGGACTTGGACGATGAATGTGGACTAAAAAACGTTTTTTGGGCAGATAACAGATGTAGGCAATCTTACAAGGAATTCGGCTTGTTGTCAAATGAGGACACGGGGTCGTTTGTGTGGTTGTTCCGAACATGGTTGGAGTGCATGAATGGTCGAGCTCCTGATGGAATCATTACTGATCAAGATCGAGCAATGCAAAATGCGATTGAGATTGTCTTCCCAAACACGAAGCATAGATGGTATCTGTGGCATATTATGAAGAAGTTGCCAGAAAAGTTCGGTTACCACGCTCAGAAGAACTCGGTATTTTTTGCGATTCACAACCTAGTTTATGATTCGGATAATGTTCAACAATTTGAAGAAGGTTGGATGTTGATGCTCGATAAGTATGACTTGTGCAATAATGATTGGTTATCGCGATTATTCGAGAACAGAAGCCGTTGGGTGCCGTGTTTTTTGAAAACGATGTTCTGGGCAGGCATGTCGACGACACAACGAAGTGAGAGTATAAATGCATTTTTCGACGGGTATGTGCATTCGAAGACTTCGCTAAAGCAGTTTGTGGAGCAATACGAAAGAGCACTAAGAAACAAGGTCGAGAAAGAATTCCAGGCTGATTTCAAGTCCTACTCCCAAATGGTCCCGTGTACGACCGCTTTTTTGCAATGGAAAAAACAATATCAAGCAGTTTACACCATTTCAAAGTTCAAAGAAGTTCAACAGGAGTTCACTGGGAAGGTATACTGTAACGTCGTATCTGAAAATGCGAATGACGACTATTGGTCAACTTACGAGGTGCGGGAGCTTGTCACACTTCATGAGCACCAGAAGAAGAAAACATTTCGCATATTATTCATCGAGATACAGGTGAATTGTTATGTAGCTTCCACCTTTTCGAATTTCGGGGAATAATTTGTAGGCCTGCAATTGCAGTCTTTCTCCGTAATGACATCACACAGTTGCCTGAGAAGTATATCATACGCAGGTGGCGAAGAGATGTTAGCCGAGCCAACTCGAGGATCGAAGTAAACTACGATGGACTGGTAAGTTCTCTCGGATAGCTGAGGTACGACGATGTGTGTCAGGCTTTCTCGGAGGTGGCGGACCTCGCAGCAGATGACGAAGGATGGGCACGTACTATAATGGACTGGATCAAATCGCAAGTCACAAAGTTATGACTGACCAAGTCATGTATAGGGAGCGCTATGCACTCACAAAATACTAGTAGCAAAAATCTATTAGATCTAAAATCGTCGAACAGAAAGGGCGCACCGAAGAGACTTCGAAGGAAAAGCCCATTAAAGTGCAGTTCAAAGAGAGTCCAGGTAATTCTCAAGCTAAACATTTACATTCATTTCCTATTTGAAACACATAATCATTTCACTTGTCGAACATGCAGGGCACCACATCAAAAAACAAAGGAAAGAGGCCTAGAGCTACGGTTAGTAATACAGAAGAGGGATCAATGGATATGCAGGCATCTCAACTACGACAGTGTTCTATGCCGACACCGTTGCAATATTTCGTCCATCCAGCACTACCTACAAATGTGGTACTCAGTCATGCAGAAGGTATATAAATGTTGGAAAATAATTGTGTATTAGTGCTCGTATGTATTTATGTTTGGGAACTTGTCATTAACGCGTGTCCTAACTGTTTACCTTATCACTACATATAGTTATGTCAATCCTCTGTCAGCCTTTACCCTATCAAAATGGCTAAGATTTTGTGATTCTCACAATTCCAGGTACATTTACGTCATGCTACTTTATTTTCCGGGCACTTACGAATTTTTTCTATATCATTTCGTTGCAGTTATTAGTGTATGATGAGGTACGTTGTGGAGATCGCTTACGCCATCCAGTATGATAAGTTAAAATGAAGTTTATTGGCACTGAAAAATGGAGAACTCACATAGCATTATGGGTGTTTTTTGTAATTTCAATTGTTTTTGTAACCTCATATCCAGATGTACATTCTGCCTTTGAAGTTATGAAATGTACGGTTTTTATTAGAATTTCAATGAATGTGACTTGTATGGCCAATAAGTGTGTATTTGCTTCTTCAATATTTTAATTTTGGTTTGCTATGTTTTGTTTACTGGAAGGCTGGGAATAATTTTTTTTAAGTGCGAGTTATTTTGATGAAGTACATAGCGATGTATACCCACTAATGTTCAATAATTCAATGTCCCCATAATAATGAAGCTGAAATATATTGTCCAAACCATCCTGGCTGAGTTCTGCTACCACAGAATTGTACAATAACATCACAAAGCAAAGGCACAAACTCATAAACTGCCGCTTTACATATGTAATCATAAATATGCCTCTGTACATATTAACTACAAATGACACAAGTTTTAAGCTCCGTAATGACTAAAGCTATATTACTTCTAATCTGAACCTTTTTCTTCGCCATCGCTTTTGGCAACTTCTTTTCCCTTGCTGAACGTCATGTGCAGTGATATGTCAACGCCTCGCTTCTCGCTAATTCTAGCTAGTCCGTCAAACAGCCTTGGCAACTCTTCGTCTTCCTCATTCGGCGCATGATTCATCGCATGAGTAACGGAAGCCGATTCCCCCCCCCCTAAATCGTCATCTTTCACCCAGTCGAAGTATCCACAGGCCTCACTACAAGTGAAGAACAATCGTCATTTGTTGCGAGTATCCCGTTCGACCTCAAAATATTTTCGATATCCGTGGTCACAACTAGGGCATCGACGTTTTGATTGCATTGTCCAAAGTAGTGCGTCTTGTTTCTGCATCCGTGACATACTCCAAAATTTCTTTCTCTCATTGTTGTTGATGACTGCAAATGAAACAGCCTAAGAAATTTTTCACAATAATAATAAAAGATACCAAATTAAAGTAAAGACTTAACTATTCAACTATTATTACTGTTGCCACTCACTACAATACTTCGGCCTGTTCAACATCTTAGGATATATTAATTATTCATTAAACTAATCAACATCCTTAAATTTCAAAAAGCCATTTATTATATTTTTGGTATCATCCCGTCTCATTTGATCTCGTCTCGTCTAGTGGGATAATACTAATCAGGTTGAACTTGGAAGTTTAAAATGGATTAGCTTGGTTTGAGATCTTTGTTGCTATATTGACTTCTCAAACTACATCGGATAATATGAAAAATTCATGAGGCTTTCCTGAATACTGAAAAAGTGGAGAATTGATAGAAAGGGCTTCAATTTGGAGGTATTAGGAGCGTAATTAACCTAAGAAAAAAACTTCCACAGATAACCTAAGAAATGAACCCATCGTAATTAACCTATGCCACCAAATTGTCAACTTTCTACCCAATCACACTACTGCAATGGAACAACAAACTAGTGGTAACCCAAAGTAAATTCCATTGCTGCATACTATCAGATGAACCAGTGCATAAGACATGAAATTGCAAACTTTGGTTTCACTAGTACCTCGAGCATAATTCATTTACGGCAGATACAGAAGCTAAAACAAATCAAATTTCACTAAATAACGCAGCAGAACAGAGATGATAGGAAAAAAATTTACCTCCGAAAAACTAGATGCGATACGTAACTTCGTAATAGTTTACCTTCTCAATGATACGTACGTCTATTTGTAACTACAGATTCTCACTATGAAGACAAAGCTATAACAGTAAACTCACGAATCGAAGAGTGACACTCAACCATTTATCATCGTATTCTGTGTATTCTTCGCCGCTTCGACACCAACTGGAGGTGGAGGTCAGTGCAACTGTCGGTTTCTCTTCCGGCCAACGACTTGAGTTGCGGTACTTAATAGTGCAATAGCTGTTTCGATTTGGGTGGGTCAAGAATTTGAGAATGTGAGGGTTCTCTGTGATTTGGGGCAAAATGACGGTATAGGCTGACCCTTTTGTTTTTAGATTTGGAATTTTTTTTTTATGTATATGCCACGTCAGCATTTTTAAAACCCTATTCCATTTCTGGTAAAACAATCCTGTACCTATAGCGGGATTGTTTGAAAATACCCCAACAAACAATTAGAGATAGAATTTTCAGTTAACACGTTTAAAGGTAATGATGAATATGCTTATGTAAAACATAATAACTTAAAAGTTGTATGGCAAGCATACGTGTTATAATACATATGTATAAGAAGATTCACGTGTCATCAAATTGATTTTGGTACACGTGATAGATAATTTATGCTTTAAAAAAATACTACATTCACTGGACTTTGAAAAATTAAATTTTCGTGCTGAAAACGTGTTATAAAAGAGAGAAAAATAAGAAGATAGAATTAAAATCAATAGACTTGTGCGTGCATTTTATTAAAAACCAAAATCCTATATTTATAGGTAAAAACTAAGAATACAATAGTAATAAGATCTAGGGCTGCAGGGGTACAGTTGTCATTCATTAATAAATTCTAATAAACTTATCATTGACAACGTAAATTTATTTATTATTAATCATTTTAAGCTTAGTTAAACATACAATAAAAGTATCTCCAAATCGTTTCATGAATATAATTTAGGTGGCATACACAAAAGACAGCTTCCAATCTACATGGCATTTAAATTTTATCTCTAATGTATATTTGATAGGAAAGAGAAAAGGCAGAATAGAGAGAATTAAAAACATGTCGTAAAAAGAGAGAAAAAAAATTAGAGACAAATATTAAATTATGATACTGATTCTACTTTGGGCGTGTTTGGGTGTTTTAGGGTGTCGATTTTGAACGTTTATAAGTGAAACAATTTTAAATGATTTTTAATAGCGATTTTTCAAACAGCTCAATTCATACTTGAGAGTTTATCACTAATCGGTTCTGAAACTTTAAAAAAAAAAAAAAAAATTACATATCTGCCTTTAAGTGAAAATTTTATTTTATAATTTTCCGTATGAATTTTTTTTACTCATAAGTAAATTTTACTTGTAAATAATTTGTTTATATAAAAGTTTATATTTAATATAAAAAAATTAAATTTTGTACTTACAATTAAATTTTAATTAATATTTTTTACTTATAAAGAAATTTTATTAGTTTTAAGTTAATTTGTACTTTTAAATTTTTTTGCTTATAAGTATTTTTTTTAAATATTTTATAAGTAATTTTTGTCTTATTAATATTATTTTGACTTTATAAACAAAATTTTTACACAAAAGTGAATTGTATCTTATAAGTAATTTTTACTTATAAATAAAATTTTAAATTATAAAGTAAATTTTTTTGCTTATAAATGTTTTTTTGTTAATGTATTTTTATTTACAAGTTAATTTTAAATAAAATATTTAGTTCAAAATAATTATTTTATAAAAAAGTAAAATTAGAAGAGAATCAAAGAATCGGCTAAAACTCACTTGTTTGGTGAATTGAGGAAAACAATCAAATGTGTTTTTTAAACCGCTCAAATTTAGTGCTAAAAAATTGGCAAATATCGATTTTTTTCAAGATCTTATAAACGGTAGGATGCTACCATCCAAAATCGATTAAAATGAAAAAATAAATAAATCCCAAGCATGCCTTCAGAAAAAGTCTCTGACTATTGACCATGACTATCATCTTCTTCTTGCCATATTAATTTCTATTTTAACTCGTTTGATTAAGCGCCAATTTGGTGCTGATTTTTGATTTTTTGGCCGTTACTTAACACGATAAACTGTCTTTTTTGACGTCTTTACTTACAGGTGGAACCGACGTTCCAAGCTAAAGTCAAAAAATTCGCAAAATTGGCATCACACATGCGCTAAGTGTTCATATAAAAAAAATGAACAGAACGAAACAAAATCTAGTGAGGACAGCAATGTACCTGCCAATTACGTGATCTTCCTAGAGACAGTTCCGCCCTTAAATAGGCGCGAATACAAATGAAAATCAAAATCGGAGAACAAGAACAGCCTCTCTCTCTCTCTCAATTCTACTCATTATTAGTTGCGGTTTGTGTAGAGATGGGGGCGAAGGATGAAGCTATGGAGGCTCTGAAGAAGGAGGCTGTGGATTTGGTATGAATTCAACTACTGTTTTGAGCTTTTGTTCAATCGAATTGGCTGTTTTGAGCCTTTTGGGCCTTTGTTTTTTTATATTTAAGGACGTGTTATGAGTCTGGATGCTACTCTCTTCCAATATCTTTTGGGATTTTCACCTGTTCATTTCCGTTTTTCGGAGATGGAGACGTTTGATTTTTTATTTTGTTTTATTTATGGCGACACATATTGAATTTATGTTTGCAGGAGAATGTACCAATTGAAGATGTTTTTGAAAATTTAAGGTGCACAAGAGAGGGCCTCTCATCTGAGGATGCCCACAGAAGGCTTGAAATCTTCGGTCAAAATAAGCTTGAGGAAAAGGAGGTTTGATTATTTCTGAATTTCTTTCCTGGTTATGTTATTCATGTTTTGTTTGTTTTTCTTTTCCGTGTGTGATTGAGGTCCCCCCCCCCCCCCCCCCCCCCCTTTCTGAAAAATAATGGGAAATTACAGGAGAATAAGATTCTGAAGTTCTTGGGGTTTATGTGGAACCCTCTTTCATGGGTTATGGAAGCTGCAGCTATCATGGCAATTGCTCTGGCTAATGGAGGAGTAAGTACTCAACACTCTATTTAGTTCATTCTTCTCCTTTGTCTTTCCTGTTGCTTTTATCCCCATTACTAGACAAATTTGAAGTTTATCTAATTTCAAATTCTTTTCCCCCCCAGAAGCACCCTTAAACATGTCTACATTTTGTTGTCATTCCTTTTCTTTACTGTAATTGCAGGAGAAACCACCGGATTGGCAGGATTTTGTTGGGATTGTTACTCTTCTTGTGATCAACTCTACCATAAGTTTCATCGAGGAGAACAATGCTGGAAATGCAGCTGCGGCTCTTATGGCTCGCCTTGCTCCAAAAGCTAAGGTATTGAGATGTAGCTCTTTATAACTACATTTGGTGTTTATTAAAAATTATCTGAACAAGGAATTTTGTAATTTAAGCACTTCCATTTTGTAATTCAAACAGTTTAGTAATTTTTTTTTTCCATATCTTAGTTTGTAAATCTCAATTGAAATTATATAGGTTCTTCGAGATGGGCGATGGACTGAAGAAGATGCTGCTATTCTCGTTCCTGGCGATGTAATAAGTATAAAGCTCGGAGATATAATTCCAGCTGATGCTCGTCTCCTCGAAGGCGATCCTTTAAAGATAGACCAGGTCCTCTTGTGATTCAAACTTCTGTCGATTTTGACTAATTCTTCTTAGTTTCTTTTGTTCATGTTTTTTGTGTGGATGAATTTTGAAGTATAATCTAATTCCTGTTTTGTTTTGCAGTCTGCTCTCACAGGGGAATCCCTACCTGCAACAAAAGGCCCCGGTGATGGTGTTTATTCGGGGTCCACTGTCAAACAAGGGGAGATTGAAGCAGTGGTCATTGCGACAAGCGTTCACACTTTCTTTGGCAAGGCTGCCCATCTTGTAGACTCCACTAATCAAGTGGGACATTTTCAAAAGGTGTGAATCACAAGTTTCAATTCCTTTGCTCTATGCCATATTTATGAGAGAATCTTTTGGATTAGTTTCCATAGTAAACTTCTCATGCATAACTCCTCTAAGTTTGATCGTTTTTTTTTTTTTTTTTTCTCACAACTCACTAGTGTTTGTGTTGGAAGGTCTTAACTGCCATCGGAAATTTCTGCATATGTTCCATTGCCTTGGGAATGATTGTTGAAGTCATTGTAATGTATCCTTTTCAACATCGTGATTATCGTCCTGGAATTGATAATCTGCTTGTGCTTCTTATTGGAGGAATTCCAATTGCAATGCCAACCGTTTTGTCTGTTACAATGGCAATTGGTTCCCACCGTCTATCCCAACAGGTAGAATATCTTTGCTGTTTTTTGGAAGCCGCTGCTGTTAAGTTTTGAAGTTTCTATATTTGATATAATTATATTGTCAACTTCTAGGGAGCCATCACTAAAAGAATGACAGCGATTGAAGAAATGGCAGGCATGGATGTGCTTTGCAGTGACAAAACTGGAACTTTAACATTGAACAAACTGACTGTTGACAAAAATCTTATTGAGGTTGGTTAAATAGTGTTGCCTTTTGTATTAATTTCAAATTGTGGCATTTTAATAATATGTCTTAACTCCTAACATTGGGATTGTAGGTCTTCACTAAAGGAGTTGATGTAAATACTGTTGTTTTAATGGCTGCCAGAGCCTCTCGGTTGGAAAACCAAGATGCCATTGATGCTGCAATTGTGGGGATGTTGGCTGATCCTAAGGAGGTATGCAGATTTTTATTACAAGCTTTGTTGGTGGTTTTGATGGGATAGCAGAGTCATATACACAATCTTGGTCAAGATTATCAGTCTTTAATTCTCAAGATTTTGGTATTACGGACTACTATAATCAGCAGACATTTCTGTGTCTTCTCAGCTGACTCTCTGACATACTTTTCTCTTCTGTTTTGCTTTACTATATTTTCATTTCAAAGGCAAGGGCTGGAATTCAAGAGGTTCATTTCCTACCTTTCAACCCAACGGATAAGCGCACAGCTTTGACATACATTGATAATGAAGGTAAAATGCATCGAGTCAGCAAAGGTGCCCCTGAACAGGTATATTAGTTGAGTATCTTATAATGAATTAGTACTTCGTTAATTATTACTTCCCCTGAATGTTTTATTATTTTATTTGTAGATCTTGGGTCTTGCACACAACAAATCAGAGATACAGCGGAGGGTTCATTCTGTGATTGATAAGTTTGCTGAACGTGGATTAAGATCACTTGCAGTGGCAGACCAGGTAATGTGTGTTTTTTTAATTGTTGATTCTACGTCATATTATTAAAACCAAGAGTGTGGTTAAATTATTTTTCATGTACTTGATAACCTTGATATTCTACAGGAAGTTCCTGAAGGAAAGAAGGAGAGTCCAGGAGGTCCATGGCAATTTATAGGACTCTTGCCTCTTTTTGATCCACCCAGGCATGACAGTGCTGAGACAATCAGAAGGGCTCTGAATCTTGGGGTGAATGTTAAGATGATTACGGGTAAGCATATCTTCAGTTAAATTTGTGGCACGTTAATATTCCTCTATGAGATTCAAAGAGAATCAGACAAACATAAATAGAATCAATTTACTTTGAAGCCAATTTACTAGAGAAATTCCAATGTTGCACCTTGTTTTTACCTTTTTAGTTGGGTAGAAATTGCTTGATTTGTTAACTTCTTGCTTCATTTTCTTTTATAGGTTTTTTATGGTCCCATTCTGTACAAGCAGGTTTAAAATATGAAAACCAGATAGCTGAATGCTGGTGGAAATTTGCAATTTATGTTGTTATAGGACGTAGCTGATTTTCGTTTTAAATAGTTTGCTAGGTCTATACTACATATTTCATAGCACTAGATTTAGGCTGTAAGAAGTTTTCCTTGTATATCACTGTGTTTTCTTTGGTTCTATACCTTTCTCTATTTCTTAATCAGTTTAATAGAACTCCCACATACTGTTTGGTATTAAATTTCAGTATTCCTTATTTAATAATCTCTGCCAGGTGATCAGCTAGCAATAGCAAAGGAAACAGGGCGTCGTCTGGGGGGATGGGTACCAACATGTATCCTTCATCTTCTTTACTAGGAAATAACAAGGACGAGTCTATTGCTGCATTGCCTGTTGATGAGCTAATTGAAAAGGCTGATGGCTTTGCAGGTGTTTTCCCGGGTATGTGTGTTTTATTGATTTTGCATTGGAGTAAGATCAAATGATTTTTTAAACTACTCGTGCAATCTTTTATTACATAATATCTTTACTTGGATACTGGCTCGACTAAAAATTACATGTGTTTCATTCTTAATTTGTCTATGAAGAATTCTGCATATCTTGCTTTAAAAGCAGTGATCATATTATTCTCATTTTGATGAGAGTGGTTAAACTTATCTTCACTTATTGCATTGCATTTCTTGGCATTTTGATCTATCAGATAAGATTTTTACTTGTTTATTTTTCAATAAACTTTCTTCCTTGTTTAATGGGTACATATGAATATGTTGGTGCAGAGCACAAATATGAAATTGTCAAACGTTTGCAAGCTATGAAACATATTTGCGGAATGACTGGTGATGGGGTCAATGATGCCCCTGCACTCAAGAAGGCTGACATTGGAATAGCTGTTGCTGATGCAACTGATGCTGCTCGTAGTGCTTCTGATATTGTCCTGACAGAACCTGGTCTAAGTGTCATCATTAGTGCTGTACTGACTAGTCGGGCAATCTTTCAGAGGATGAAGAATTACACAGTAAGTGATGGTTGCAAAAAGCCAGTACTACAATATATACTCTACAACACAAGGGGGAAGAGTGACATTGTGTTTATCCTTCTTATATTTGTCATAAATTCCTGGTACCATGTCATGTATATTAAGTGTAATGTCTTTAATTACAAATGGTTTAGAAGAGGGCAGTTGTATATACCATACTTTTACCTCTTATTCCCAGCGCTCTTTTGCCAAATGTTGTGTGAATCTAAATTAGCATTTCATACTTTGAACAAGGGATGGTATGTTTACTCTTGCCATCTTGTTTTTCCTTCTAAACTAATTAATTGTCATAATCTCTGTGCAGATCTATGCTGTTTCCATTACAATACGTATTGTGGTTAGTATAATTAATAGATGTAAAGAATGTCTTTTGACAAATAAGCTTGTCTACTGATTATTAATGTTTGTTTTTACAGCTTGGTTTCATGTTACTTGCACTCATATGGAAGTTTGATTTTCCTCCCTTTATGGTTTTGATAATTGCCATCCTCAATGATGGTAAGAGTTTTTAGAATGCACACCTGTCTTTCTCAGTTTCACACGCTAGCTAGTTTGATGCTACTTGTGTTCTTTCCCCTTTCAACAATTTCTGTTTTCCCTTGGGAATGGGAAGGACCCTAGTGCAGGGCATATGGGAGGAATGGGGAAGTGTTGTACAAATTTGGGGATTAATTTCTAAAACCCCATTTATGGCATGCTAGGTACCATTATGACAATTTCAAAGGATAGAGTGAAGCCATCTCCTTTACCAGATAGCTGGAAGCTGTCTGAGATATTTACAACTGGAATCGTTCTTGGAAGCTACTTAGCAATGATGACGGTCATTTTCTTCTGGGTAGCATATGACACAAACGTTTTCCCTGTATGTATTTTCTAGTTGAATATATACTGAATGAAATGGTTATATCTATTGTATGCATTGCCAGGTCCATATGTGATATGTATGCTCCTTTGTCTCCCCTTTACATCAACCATTTTGGGACCAGTTGGGGATTCTTGGCTTTGATTTTTATTACACTAAGTGCTATATTAGCACACTTCATTGATTGCCAACAAAGACGTCGACATCATTGATTGTTGTCGGGAAATATATCAACATTGGTGAGTGCCGATAGAGAAGTCGTCGATGTAACCAACAAAAGTCCTTTTTTTTTTTTTTACTTTATTCTGTTTTTTTAATATGTCAATATTCAGCCCTTGTTTGAGCTCCATTATTTGAAAAAAATTGATTTTGGAATAGTTTTTTTTTAGAGAACGTGTGGTTAAAAAGTAAGGAGAATTTTTGGGTATACGTGTTATATTATTTTATTGAGAGAATGTGTGATTTATAAGAAGAGAGAAAAATAGATTAAAATTTAATGGGGGCCAAATAGGAGCTTAATTTAGTAGTGACAATTTTTGTCGGGGAAATTATATTTACAAAAATATGTGTTTAAATTGTTACCAACAAAAAAACCTGACTCCGATATTTTGTTAGTAAATCTTTTCAAAATGAAAGTTCCTAAGTTGGGGCCTTAACTAAATGTGGACCTTAGGCACCCGTCGCACTTGCATAAAAGTTGAGATGACTATGTGAGTGTTTGACTTAGCTGTTACAAGTAGGATATCTCATATTCAGCTTTAAACATATTATGTGATGTGTCTACTTAATGTATATTTCTTTCTTTCTGATAGAAATGCCCTGTTTTCTTTTTTTTGGGACCAAGTGAAGCACTTTTTGCTAAGATCAAACTTTCATGTACTTGCTCTTTTACATACAGCGTGTGTTTGGGGTTCCAACTCTTGAGAAAACAGCTCATGATGACTATAGAAAGCTAGCCTCAGCAGTATACTTGCAAGTGAGTATCATCAGTCAAGCCCTCATATTCGTGACAAGATCCCGAAGTTGGTCTTTCGTCGAGCGTCCGGGACTTCTTCTTGCGGGAGCATTTCTCATTGCTCAACTGGTGAGTGAACCAACATCTCTTTTAGGACTTCTTTATTTGCCACTGTTCAGGACCGGCTTGATGTGGATTCCAGCATTGGTAGGATTCAAAATAAAATTTGATTTATAAACTAGGTTGTTTAGTTTGGATTAGACAATTTTTTAATATTGATATGTTTGCAGTTTGTTAGAAGCTCCCTTTTATTTTACTCTTTGCTCTATAAATGGGAACCTAGAATTGATGTATTGAAACCTCTTTCTTCCCCAAACTCTTCTCTCTCTCTCTCTCTCTCCTTTATCTCTCTTTCTATCTTTTCTTCTGCTCTATTTCTCTCTTCCCTTCTCCCTCTTCCTCTAAAGTTCTGCAGCACTAACATTCACCCTTTGTTTTGACTGGCAGATTGCTACGCTTATTGCAGTCTATGCAAATTGGAGTTTTGCTGCAATTGAAGGAATTGGATGGGGTTGGGCTGGGGTTATATGGCTTTATAATCTCATATTTTATTTTCCTCTTGATTTGATCAAGTTCTTCATCCGATATGTCTTGAGTGGAAGGGCTTGGGATCTTGTTATCGAGCAAAGGGTATGAAAATCGCATCTCATTTGACTAACTAGATTGATGAAGCTTTTGCTTAACATTTTTTTTTTGTTTCATGTTGTATTTTGCAGATCGCCTTCACAAGGAAAAAGGACTTTGGAAAGGAAGAGCGAGAACTTAAGTGGGCACATGCGCAGAGGACTCTCCATGGGCTTCATCCACCCGAGACACAGTTTGGTGAACATAGTAATACAAGTGATCTTAATCAAATTGCTGAAGAGGCAAAACGACGAGCTGAGATGGCAAGGTATAAAAAAAGAAGTTCCATTTTGAATATAGAAATCTTGTGTTGGAACCTGTAGGACTCTCAAGCCACGGCATTTTCTGCAAAACCTTAGGAGGCATTCATCCACATAAAAAACCGCCTTAATCCTTATCAGTAACTCATCTCCAATGTCCCTTCCATTTGAAAGTTTGAGCTTCAGTATTGAAAACTCTTAATCTCAGTTGTTTCCATACCTCTGATTTAGCAACACTCCCTTTTAGCATGATCCACTAGGAAAACTGCAAAAGGTACGTATCATTGGACCTCATTTTGTATGACCTCACCCAAAAGAGGACCATTCAGTCACGAAATGTAGTTATGTATTTTGAAATTCTTTAACACATCCTCGATTCATAAGGATTTTTCCCACTCCCAGTAAGGCAATGACCAGCACATCTACAAGCATTCTTAAAATGAAGTAACTATGAACTTAAGAAAATTGAGGAAGGGTAGGTTCAGGATACAACATATTTGGCAAATAATGGCTGTGCTTTATTGATTTTTCTCATACTTTGCTGACAATGTTATTACATTAATTCCCGTCAATGCAAGTCACCGTGGGATTGTAATGTATATTACTCCTTGTAGGCTAAGAGAGCTTCATACACTGAAAGGCCATGTAGAATCAGTTGTAAAACTAAAGAATCTCGACATAGACACAATTCAGCAATCGTATACTGTTTGATTTGGAAGAGATGTAATCTAGGGTTTTGATTAACGTGTATCCCTCGATGATCAACCAACGGAGAAGATAACAGAGGAGTACCTTTTATAGCAAGGTTTTAGAGTTACAATGGGGATGGCAACTTATAAATTCTGCTTATTATGTTTTCTAATAGGTGCTTTAGCACATGTAGATGTGATTTAAAGATTAATGTGTGCCAGTGTAATTATGCCTTAAACTAGTATGAGTATGTTTTTCAGTTTAATGATAAATTTGATTATGCATGTGTTTGGTGCCCATTATTAAAAAAGGAGTTTTGAATAATATTTTTAGAAGAATGTGTGGTTAAAAAGTAGGAAAAAGTTTTTGGTATATGTGCAGAATATTTTATTATATAAATGTATGGTTGAAAATAATCCTTAAATGCTATAAAATAATGGGCACCAAACAGGCGTTAAGACTATAGAGTTTGTTTGGTTGTGCTAAAAGTTTAGAGGTTGTTCTCTTCTTGTTTCAGTTACACTGTTTTGATATTTGAATTCATTTTGAGTTTTGTGTTTGGAGTGTCTGTTTTGAAATTGCTGAAAATATGTTCTTTTTGTCATTTTGAAAAATTGTTTCTCAAAACATAAAACTAGAAAATGCGTTTATTTTGAAATTTTGAGAATATTTTTTTTTAAATATTTTATTCAATAAATTTTAATAGTTTAATGTCAATATCGTGCTATATAAAAATATATAAAAAGGGGAATTGACCTGGTGTTGACACTTTTGTGTGGTATTCATTCTCGTTCGGTTTGGATCGTGATAAAAGATAAAATGATCAAGAAGTTGGTCTACTTTCGCATGAAAGATGGTAGATGGATAAAATTGCTTCTATCCCTCAATTTGCAAATGCCTCACTTTACGAAGAGTGTCGGAAACCCAACGGGGATAGTCTGAAACTGATAACTTTATGTTTACCGACTAATTGATGTATGATGGGGCTATTTACTGAATTCAATAAAAAAATGAAGATTAGTCACTAATAATATTTAATTCCATTACAATCAAGTTAGTGTCATTACAATCAAGATGAACGAGGATGTGCAAAATATTCATTATAACAAATATCTACTGCAATCTTCCATTTATATATAGTCATCATGTCTAACGAAATTGATTCAATAGAATATCTTAGAATAAAGCATTCTATGTATTTGAATATGAAAATTGTACAGTTTGACTTGTAGAAGAAATAATTTTATGCTAGACTAAGTCCATGTTTGGTAGTCATTTTTGGGGAGAAAATTCATTTTTGAATAGTTGATTGATGGAGAATGTGTGGTTAAAAATTAAGGAAAAGTTCTGGGTTTGTGTGTAATATTATTTTATTGAAGAATGTGTTGTTGAAAAGAAGAGAAAAAAAATGTATTTTGGGAAAAATGACTACCAAACAGGGACTAAATTAGTACCAAAAATGTAAAATAGAATTAAATATATTTTAGTAAATAGCAGAGTTTTTAAATGTTCACTCATTGTTTGCACGAAGTAGATAATGTATTTTCTCCAACTCCATTTGTTTGTTTCTATATTTCCTTAAATTTGGTTTGTTGGAGAGAAAGTTTGAAGACAACAATAATGTTTGGACCAAATTGAATATTGTATTTGCATGTGCCATGACTTCTTCTGGTGTGTGAACATTGTAGCTGCAGTTGTATATATGGAATTTCCATTCATGCACATTAATAAGAAAAATATACGAAGTGTTGCATGGATATGAACGTGGAATTAACAGATAATTACACGCTATCCATGGATCACAAGCCACTGACAATCTGTCATTTATGTACTCTAGTAAGATGGTTAAATACACTAGATCTTTACTTGCATTTTCTCATTGTACGTTTATTTACCACATCATCTGACAAGTACATTCATTTTCAAATCTAAAGTCCAGAATTACATATTCTTCAGAGACAATGGTGCAACCATCATTAATCAGCCATCTCAATAGTTTTAACTCCATATCAATATGCTAATAGAATAAATATATGTAAATTAGATATATTAAGTATGGAATGAAATTGATTTAGAGTTTAAGGAACTTTACTAACTACAGTATTCATGTCTTTAGTTTCATCCATTATAGCTTTTAACATGTCTCTTTCATAGACACTGTCAGATACATCATCACAATATGCACTGCATAACATAATTTAAATTAATGTTAAATAGATCAAATAAGAATTATAATATCAAGCTAATAAAGTAGAATTAGATTTGTTATCCCCATGGATTCCACAACAGTCAATCTCTAATTGTTGTGTATCTGTCCATAACATAGTCTTCTAAAGGATAACATGTCGATAACGATGAAAACTCTGTCTCTTTTCCCCTTAATTTTCTTTTCTCTCGTCAACCGATTAACACGTTCAACTTGTTGAGATGTACTAGTAATTGGATTCGTCTGGACAGGAATATCTTGTTGTATAGAACATATAATCGCTTCCATGTTTGATTCCCAGTTAGATAATCTCTTTAGTAGATTTTTATTTTGCTCATCGATATAAGATCTAACTCAAAGTGGTATCCATATAAGAGTGCACACTTTTGTTGCTCTTAGAAGAATTATTTCTGGTTGTCAAGAATTGTCTGTAATGAGTTTCTTGTTTTTTTTTTTAATTATTCGGCAATGTGTGGGTTAAACAAACTCTGGCACAAAACTGAAGTGTCCACATAAGATTGCGTACGAGATTGCATGTGATCTTCTTACTATTTTTTATATTGGCATGATAGTGAACTTCTTATTTTCTCGATTTTTCAGCAATGTCTTTAAGTTGTCGCACAAATCAGACACATTTGACACTACATGTTGCCTATACATACTCAACATTTCTTTCATTTGTTCTGTGGTTACGTAGTTAGAGCCACCAGAAGCAGAACTAGACTTAGCCCCAAACTAAACTATATGTACCAGGAATAGTCGTTTGTTGCACATGGATGTTCTCTGGGATTTGTTGTGCTACATTGTCGAATTTTCATTCACAATGTCATCTAATATACTATGTTGATTGTCCAATGACAGTGAAAGAGTTCGGTATCACAATGTTTGTAGTTCTTCTTCTGTAGGCTATGACACTACAACTACTTGAATTTAGACATGTCAAAACGGGTGAGTCGAACTGGTCCGCACACAAAAAAGCTCGTGTACAGCCCACGTCATGCGGGCTTACGGGCCGGTTCGGCCCGGTCTGAAAAAATTAAGCAACCCGGCCCGGACCTAAAACCCCGCATGGGCCGGGTCATGAACGGGTCGGCCCTTTTTTTTTTTTTTTTTTTGGTTTTTTGAAAGATTGTCGCTTAAAAAATAAATGGTAAAAATTTTTTTTAAAAAAAAAAAAAGAGGCCGCGGATCGGTTAAAAATATATTAGGCCCGTGATTCGACCCGCTCGGTTCACGGGCCGGTTCACCTTCGACGGCCCGCCCATTTTGACACCACTACTTGAATATGTAATTGTAATGACATATTTGGATGAGTTTATTGAATTTATTTTTTAAATAACTAAATACATATTTAATTGTGGATTCATAAAAAAATCATACCTCTTGAGTAGTTAAAAATTGCTTAACCATTTTCTTCATTAATATTTTGTTTGGTTTTCATTTGTACATTCGTGGACACTGTAATGGTTTGTATATACAATATCCAAATTTTTGTTCTATCTTTGAAATGCTTCATATATTCAGTATTGTAACATAATAAAAAAATATATTAGATGTATTTCTTATACAAATAAATTATACATTATAAATCAATAAAAAAAAAAAGGAGAAAAGTACCTGAAATGCAAGTGGATATTAATGTAATGAATATTTACATTCTGTTGCATTCTCTGCATTCTTTCCAGTTGTGATTCTTGCAGTGAATTTAACAAAACAAAATATGCATTATGGCCCCATGGATACGTCAGAAACTCATCAAGGTGTTCAACCATGCCAAGAGTTCTGTAATCAATATATCTTTCAGTTGGATTCAGAATACACTCCACCAACATAACCAATCTCAGCTGAAATTTATCATCTTCATCTTAACATATGTAGAATACTCCAGAAAGCATTCTCATACTAATTCTTTTCAACCCATTAAAGTATTGATTTCTAAGCCGATCATTATTAAAATCTAGATTCATCAATACTTCATGTCATGATAATCCAGTAATGAGACAAAATTTTTGCATGCAGAAAAGAGCAAACTGGTTATCCAATCGCACCCAGACTTCATTGTTTTTGCCACAATTTTCAAGCTTCATTATAAATTCATATACTAATTTACTATTGAACTGTTCATCCTCTTCTCTATAAATAGCTCCATAGATAAATTCATAAAAATTACTACACATCAAAGAAACTCGTTCATCTGAACTTATTAGTTCTAAAATAGGTACAAGAGACCATATCTATGTATGCTCGGTGATGCGTTCAAGATTGCCTTTTTCGGTGGAGGATTGCGTGAGCGACGACAGTGACAATGTAAAAATGAGCGTTGATGTTTGTAGGTAGGTTAGGAAATGAATGATTTGTTGATTTGATAATTGAAATGTGAATACAAATAGTTGTAATGTGAATACAAACAGTTATAATGTGAAGTTATCAATACAAGCAGTTATAATACAAATAGTTATTTGAAATTTACGTGTAAAAGCAAACACTAAACAAAATATAAAACAAATCTATGGAATCATGCTCGATGTCTTGAGTAGTCGTTCCACATTTATGTAGCAATTTGATCCCCAACTTGTCCCATTTTAGCTGTTTGTCTAGCATCAAAATGTATGACTTCTTGGTATTCACTTGACTTGGGTATATCTTGAAACACCATATTCTCCTCTAAAATACTTAGCAAATAACTTATCTAAAGCATGTTCCTGATGAATAAAGTTGTGTATTGTGCAACATGCAGGAATGATTTGTCTTTGCCTACTAAGTGGATAATTGGTAATCAACTTCAAAATAGGAAATCTTGCATTTATAACTCCAATGTAACGTTCAATAATGTTATAGCTCAATGAGCATCCATGGTTGAACCATTCTTCCTTTCCTTGTAGTTTTCCCCGTCCAACATAGTCACGCTGGATAATATGTTTGACCTCGATAAGGGACAATAAATCTAGGCATGTTTGGATAACTAGATTCAATAAAGTAAAATTGGTCTGCAAAATAAAAAAAGACTTATATAGTGTGACACTGTAAATATATTCGCAATAATTATTTGAAGTATAAGAATATACTTCCCAATGACATTGGAAAGTTGTTCGAGCTTGCAGTGACTGCGTCAACGAATACTCGAGAATTATTAGCAGTACCTTCCCAACCAGAATACACAAATGTGAATTTTATATCAAAATAACATGTCAACATCCCATTTTGTGTTATATTAGTTTTCCTTCCACGAAAAGATGTTTGTCTCGATGCAGGTGACAAAGTCGCAACATGTGTTCCATCTATTGCGCCTATACAATCCTTAAAGATAGGATATTTGTGCAAAATCCACTCATGCACAATGTCATGATTTGTTGGACGGAAAATCTCAGTGCCAAATGAACAAACAGCCCTTACAAAACTATTTGTGTATCGTGTTGTTGGAATGCTGAAACATATCACCAATAATACTGTATCGTGTAGTATGCCTTATAATCATCAGAAACATAGCAAGACCCTCCTTGACGCTCACTTTTTTTTTCCATCTTTCGACAACAATTTCTCTTTCAAAATATTACAAAATTCATGTAAACCTATTTCTGCATACGAAAATTACGATAGCACGCGTCCGAATGTCCATTCAAAATTTTGAGCATGTCCATTTTTCCCAGTAAGCAATGATGTTTTACAAGGTCTCCTGCTGATGGTACTTCCTTTGTTGACAACAAAGCAATTAAGCATCATTAAATCTCCAAAATTTGCATCCAAATCATCCATAAATAACAAATCATCATCACTCAAATCGTCATCAATGTAATCATCGTACTCCCATTATCATCGACATTTGATTCACTAGTCATACTGTAAAAAAAAAATATTCACGTTAATTATCATAAATTATATCAACCATCATTGATTCAAATAAAACAAGCAATCAAGTATTCAGAAATTAAAGAAAAATTAACATAACTTCTACAACCAACAACATCACTAAGTTTATAAATGAAAACAATACAACAACACCAAGAAAGGAAAAAAATACTTCAAGCTGTGAAAATAACACAGTACGCCAACATTCAACAAACTTAAACATCACAAATTAAAACAACATGATACTAGAGAAACATGCTTTTACAAAGAACATTTGTTTAACCATTGATATACAAACAACTATATTCGACAAGAATCAAAAGGGTGGATCAACACAGAGACCAACATTGAATATAGCATTTGATTTGTATACAACACAAGCACAAATGTATTCAATGAAAAGTTTGCAGGTCACATAGGACATTAAGGACATATTGTCCACCAGAAACTTCCCTATTAAGAAATAAGAGATGGTGACACCTCTTCATTTCTGCAAGTGTACTTTGTTTACACGATCTTGCGATATATAAAGGTCTTACGATCATCATGTCACGAGTAAGACAATTGGTATGCTTTAACACTATTTGTCAACTTCAAATAGTGGTGTCAAACCGAACAGTACATGACCTGCTCCAATCAACCTTAAAAAAATTACTCGTAACCCCGCTTGTAATTCAAGTGGCCCGATTCACGAGCCAATAGAAGTAAAATTCGGTCCATAATTTAAGTTGCGCACCAATCATCGGGTCTTGACATAATAATCGACTCGACCCGCTAATCGAATCGGGCTGATCCATAACTAGATCGGACCTTGGTGGTTTGAAGGACTGCTCGTTTGATCTCCAATGGCTCGCTGGCCCCAAAGGTAGCCTTCCATGTATACGAGCTGAGAAGCTTCCAAACTTTTTTGTTTTATTTCAATGAAAGGCTAAACACATCATCAAATGTTAAAAGGATTTGCTACAGGACACACATATGATGAAGGCATATTTTTTGATAATATTTTAATCACATGGGTAAAAATCCATGTGAGTATTCTGTAAAACTATCGTAAATTATTTTTGTGTACATATGACATTTTCCAATGTTAAAACATCATTAGACTCCGTTATAACATGAAATGAAATCCTAAACGTCAATTGCAATGTGTCACACTATCACCTCTCCACAGTCGATAAAACTACACCGACCCCAGTGGCAAGTAAGTAAATCCATTGCGCGCCCAGGACCGGCCTTGAAAATTTTGAAGCCCTAAACAACTAACTATTATGAGGCCCTATAATTTTAATAATTTTACACACATATAACAATATTTAAATAATAAATATATCTATGGAATTTTGTTTGTTTGAATTAAAATGTGTTATATTTTATAAATGGTTTGAAGCCCTAAGCAACTAACTATTATGAGGCCCTATAATTTTAATAATTTTACACACATATAACAATATTTAAATAATAAATATTTCTATGGAATTTTGTTTGTTTGAATTAAAATGTGTTATATTTTATACATGGATTTAAAGATATTTACTACTCATGTCTATGAAATTTGTGGGGTTATATAGAATTTGGATTTTTCTTTTTATAACAATTTTTTTACTTAAAAAGTGTACATAAATTTAGTGTTGATTTCAATCTTCTTGCAAATTGGGATTCGTTAACCCCCTCCACCTTGCCACAATTACATTGTTTCTTTCTAAAATCCATACCAGCCCAAGTCAAAATTCTGAGCCCAAGGCCTTGGTCACCTTACCTCGGGACCGGGCCTTTTCGCGCCATACTATAAATCTCATTCCCACCCCTCCCAATTTACACTTTAATTCTCTCGCAATGGCGGATGGTCACTTGTTCAACAGTATCTCTCTCGGCGGCCGCGGCGGCACCGTGAGTGCTTTCTACTTTTTCTATCTCCTAAAGACAGCATTTTCTCTAATAATTCATATATCAAAAGTTACATTTTCTGCTGGTGATTTTCATTTTTAGTTTGTTTGATTTTATGCGCTTTTGTGTATTCGAAAATCTAACCCTGGTCATTACCATGTTTCATATGAATTAATTATTATTTTTTAATTCCGATCTTGTTCTCGATTTAGCGAAGCGTATCGGGTTTCAAAAAAAAAAAATTCTGTATTTTTATTAAAAAGTACAATTGTTACTCCATTCTTTATCTAGGGTTTTGGTAAATTTTCATTTTATACTCTACTTTTCAATAAGGATGTTCTAGATGTTTTTCAATTTTTCTCGACCTAGGGAAGTTTATCAGGTTTCTACATTGGGGCAATCGAAATTAAGAATTCTTTGAATAACAGAAGAATTCAAACTGTAAGAGGAACTCAAATTTTTAGCAAAAATTTCCAGAATTTCAAATCATTTTCTTTTAGGCTGCTGAGGTGAGGTTTAGAGAGTAACAGATTACCGCTAGAAGGTAAAGCTGAGAATGAATAGAAAAAGGGTTTCCCACTAGATTTCAGTACCCTCTTTGTATTTAGGGGCTCAATTTATGAAAACTTTGACTTGGTGTACTTTAGTCCTTTAATCGTAGTTTTTCGCTGATTCTTATGAGCATAAAAAACTTTCCTTTATTTTTATTTTTATTTTCAAATTGAATTTGGAGATCTGTATATGTTGACAAATGCAGAATCCAGGGCAACTTAGAGTTCATTCAGGGGGCATAGCATGGAAGAAACAAGGAGGTGGTAAGGCCGTGGAAGTTGATAAATCTGATCTAGTTGGCCTTACATGGATGAAAGTCCCCAGATCTAATCAGCTTGGGGTGCGGACCAGGGATGGTCTTTATTACAAATTCACTGGTTTCCGGGACCAGGTGACAACATCCTTCTCCCTTCTCATTTATTTTATTCTTTTCCATTTGAAGAACTTGCAATTACCATTTACTTAAGAATTACAATTTTGCTTTTAAATAGGTTCTTTGAGGTTGTGAAGCTGTTATGAGTGTTATTCTAACTCATTATTAGATTGAACTTCCTAGAAGCAAATAAATTTGTGGTACAGTTTTGACCCAGAAACAGTATGATTCTATGTCAATCTGACCACACTGCTCGTGGTTTTTAATAATATCTTTACTATTCACTCAAGTGAGAGAGCCTTCATGAGAAGAAATATTGCCAACTATAACAGTGCAATTTAATTCAGTAAACACAAATATTTTCAGGAACTATTTAACCTTTTCGTTGTAGTCAGCTTCTGATGATTTTCAATTTAGACTTTTAAAATGCCATTCATTCATTATTTTTATTTTCTTGCCAAGCAGGACGTTTCCAGCCTGACTACATTTTTCCAGACCAGCTGTGGGATAGCACCAGAGGAGAAGCAGCTCTCTGTTAGTGGGAAAAACTGGGGAGAAGTCGATTTAAATGGTTTGTGGATTCCTCTCATATAGGATTTCTTTTGGTTTCCCTAATTTTTCGAATCTGTCCGTGACCTCAAGTTCATTATTTTTTTCTCGTGAAATAGTTTTCTGATGGTTATCTATTACACACTTGAATAACTTCTCGATTTATCCGCAATTTGTGTTTGTGTTCTTGTAAACTCAAATATATATCACTCAAACACGTGCACCCGTGTATTTTATTCTTTCATGGGACATCTGGCTATAGTTCATGTTTTTCTTTTGGTTTGGTTGGAGTTGATTTGGAGCGTTGTATCCGTTTATATGCTTTTTTCAACATATGAATAGTGTATATTGAAATATGCCAACTTATTTCTTCAGGAAACATGCTGGCGTTTCTTGTTGGGTCTAAGCAAGCATTTGAGATATCTCTGGCGGATGTTGCACAAACACAACTTCAAGGGAAAAATGATGTCATGTTGGAATTCCATGTAGATGATACAACAGGGGCCAATGAGGTTATATGCTTTATGTTTGTTATGTCATTAGTAGTTGTCTGTATAAACTTAACCTATTGATTTTTTTATTTGACATAGTTTTGAGGCGATTATATGTAGCTTCTGTTGTTTCTTAATTAAAAAACTCACTCGACCTTCTGTTGCCTACAGAAAGATTCATTAATGGAGATAAGTTTTCATGTTCCCAATTCAAACACTCAATTTCTTGGCGACGAAAATCGTCCTGCTGCTCAGGTAACACTTTTCTACTTGACCTGGTTTTTTTGGTAGGAACTGTGGAATTTTTTGGGGGGTAATATGTCCAGCACTTTCTGTGAAGGTCTTCCGAGATAAGATAGTGTCAATGGCAGATGTTGGAGCTGGAGGCGAGGAAGCTGTTGTCAATTTTGATGGAATTGCTATACTTACTCCTAGGTGCGTCACCAAATATAGTCATTATATCTTACAAATCAAGTCCTTCACTTGAATTTTATTAAAATGCTTCACGTAATTGTCTTTCCTACAGGGGTCGCTACAGTGTTGAACTTCATCTTTCATTTTTGCGTCTCCAAGGGCAAGCAAATGACTTCAAAATTCAGTTCAGCAGCGTTGTTCGTCTTTTTTGTTTGCCCAAGGTTCTACTACTTTTGTTCTCCCTTGAGCCCTGCTCGAGTATTACAAATATGTGGATAACTTTGGTTTTTACATCATCTGTTTTTGGTTTTCTGTAAATAAATCAGTCATTTGCAATTATTTGTATGGAGGTACACCTAAATTATTTACTATGATTAATATGTAATTATCTTTGCTTGTGCAGTCTAACCAACCCCATACATTCGTCGTTGTTACTCTTGACCCACCAATTCGGAAGGGTCAGACATTGTATCCACATATTGTGATGCAGGTATTAATGGCTGTCAAAGTTTTTGGACATCAACTGTCAATTTTTTTAGGATGCATTATCATTATTTCTGATATGTTTTTCCTACATCTTTTTGCAGTTTGAAACTGATGCTGTGGTAGACACAAGCATATCAATGAGTGAAGATCTTTACAATACCAAGTACAAGGACAAGCTTGATCTGACCTATAAAGTAATCATCTACTAACTTTCTCTACTACTAAATGGTGGCTGTATTATATAGTTTTCTAGTACCTTAAGTCAGGGTTCTTAGTTTAGAAATGTTAGTTCATATGCATTAATGGAATTTCCTTTGAACATCAGGGGCTCATTCACGAGGTATTTATTTCAGTTCTACGTGGATTATCTGGTGCCAAAGTAACTAGACCAGGAAAGTTCCGCAGTAGTCAGGATGGTTATGCTGTGAAATCATCTTTGAAAGCTGAAGATGGAGTCCTTTATCCACTTGAAAAGAGCTTTTTCTTTTTTACCCAAACCACCTACCCTTATTCTCCATGAGGAGGTACAGTTTCCACCTGATAGTTGATTTTTGTTTTATTAAATTCTGATTTCATGCCATATATTAAAAACAGTGCCTGAGATCGATTTCCTTTTTGCTGCTACTTTAGATTGACTATGTGGAGTTTGAGAGGCATGCTGCTGGAGGATCAAATATGCATTACTTCGACCTTCTGATTAGACTTAAGACTGAACAGGAGCACCTTTTCCGGAACATTCAGAGAAATGAGTATCATAATCTTTTTGACTTCATCAAGTCAGTAACCGCTTCTTTCATACTGTTTCCTTTACTTTCTTTCTCTGAGCAAGATTAAAGTTTCTCTCTGGAGCATAAATTTGATGGTATTGACTGGTTCTTACAGTTCAAAAGGTCTGAAGATCATGAATTTGGGAGGTGTTCAGACCGCGGATGGGGTTGCTGCTGTTCTACAGACTGAGGATGACGATGCTGTTGACCCACATCTTGAGCGGATTAAGAATGAAGCTGGTGGGGATGAGAGTGATGAGGAGGTATTGTTAATAATATTTTCTCCATATGATTGCTCCTGTCTTCTTATTTTCACTTTAATTTTATAATTCAAAAATTGTTACATGTTACCTGATTGTATACATAATGCGTTTATGGGCATCTTTTGATGGAATCGTCGCAGGATGAGGATTTTGTTATTGACAGAGATGATGGGGGATCCCCTACTGATGACTCTGGGGAAGGAGAATCTGATGCCAGTGACAGTGGAAATGAGGAAGAGGTAAAATAACCCCTCTAAACCCAGAAAAAAAAAGGCAGCCTAACTTTTGATTCCTATTTGATATTTTAACACTAAGCCTGCATTAATGGATGGTGAATTTAGGTACCTGCCAAAAAGAAACCCAAGAAAGAACCTTCTGCTCCCAAAGCATCTTCAAGCAAGAAGAAAGCTAAAGATGGTGATGAGGATGGATCAAAGAAGAAGAAACAGAAAAAGAAAAAGGATCCAAATGCTCCAAAACGGGCAATCAGTGCTTTTATGTTCTTTTCGCAGGCTGAAAGAGAGGTTTGTATTTTCTAATACGTTAACTCTTATGTATATCTGATGCTAGCTTCTCCATGACATTGTACTCTTCATAGTTTTATGCTCATTTTTGTTTGCATTATCTTTCTGTGCGAAATGTCCATGCCTTGGTTTTGACTGTCCAGACCTAAATGGCTAAATCCAATCCTTATCCGGTTTTAATGCAGAATGTTAAGAAGACCAATCCTGGAATTTCATTCACAGACGTGGGGAAAGTTCTTGGAGAGAGATGGAATAAGATGACAGGTTGGTACAATTTGAATGTGCATTTAGTCGTACAATGGCTTAGTTTAGCTCTGACATTGCCTGAATTGATTTTACAGCTGAGGAGAAAGCACCATATGAAGCAAAAGCTCGGGCAGACAAGAAACGCTACACTGACCAGATCAGTGACTACAAGAATCCACAGACCATAAATGTAGATTCAGAAGATGGTTCCGACAGTGCTTAGGTTTGAAGCTCGTTTTATCAGTCAGAATGCTTATTTAGTAGATAGGTCAGAACCTGAAAACATACTCTGGATGTATGGTTTTGTAACAAATACATATTTGAATCTATGAAAATTTGTTTTACCAATAACTTTAATGTGCTGGTTTTGCTGCTGTTTCTGATATTTGATCTGGGTTTTAACTTCTTTAGAGCATAGTTTTAACAGGTTGCTTGAGGCCTGCCTCACAAGATGAGGTTTTTATCAAATGGTTCGAAGCTTCACATCTTGAGTGCTTGTTTATCAAGGAATAATGTTATCTAGTATCAACGGTGTTAGAGCACTAGTCTAGGTGGTTACAATTAATATGTTTAATTAAATCATGTGACTTTGCATTTAAATGAATTTATAATTTCATGCTATGTAATTATCACCTATACCACTGTCAAGTACCAGTGGTGATGAATAACATTATTCTTTATCAAGGTTTATGCCGAGACTATTGAAGCTTATGTGTTGATGTACTCAGGAAACTGTCATTATAGACCTTGATCTGTGTACCATTTGAGCATTTTAAACATTGATTTCAAGTTTCTGTCAATAGTTGGAGGAAGAATATCTCAATATTACCTCAAAGAATAGTATCCTTTAGGAGATTTGGGGTTGATCCAAGCAATAGGTGTGCTTCGTTAGAAGCTGCCATCAAGAGTGAACGTGGTCTGTGAAGTATGTTTGAAGCAGAAAGATCGGTATATTTGGCATGTCGTATTAAACTGGATAAGGATCTTATCTAGTGTTAGGTAATATATTCTGATTAAATTAATCAAGGATATTTATCATAATCAATAGCAGAAAATTAATATTCACCATTATATGAAATAAGATTAGTTGAATTGAAAGATGAAAATAATAACTAAAAATTTCACTCATAAGAAATGACTTAATTAACAATTATTTATACATTGAGATTCACTTATAAGCCAAAAAAAAAATAATTCAAATATAAGTAAAAAAATTCAGTTATATAAAAAAACTTGATTATGGTAAAAAAAAAAAAAAAAAAAAAAAATTGATCAGAAATTGTCCAAGTAAACACTTATAAGTAAAAAAATTACTTATGAATAAAAAATTACTTATTAAGTTATAAACACAATACGTTGAGAAATCACTTATGAGTAACTTTTAGCTAAAAAAATCAGTTAAAATGAGAATATACTAGTAAGCAAAAAATTTACTGAATAAGAAAAATAATTACTTATAACTAAAAAATTCACTTATAAATAAATAAATTAACTTGTGAGTAAATTACGTATAAGTAGGAAAATTTATTTATAAATAAATTTTTTTTCTTTAAGGATTTTTTTTTAAAAAAATTTCAGTACTTGTCCATTTTTCTATTACAAACTCTATAGCAGAACAATCAACCATAATTTTGCAATCTTATCCCTTACAATTTCATTCCCATAATTTTATCCAGTGTATCAAATGTGCACTTAACGTTGTTTCCAAGGCAGGTCTATAACCAAGCTAGAGTTTTGTCCATTATCAATTGACAAAAAAGGTGGATGAGCCACAAATTTTGTAGTATACAATAAGGATTGTGGAAATTACACCCTACAAGGTGTTTCAAGATTCCAATGCAAAAATCAGGCCACAAGATTTTTTATGCAAATATCAGGTATCCAATTAATTATCATAAATTATTAATACTAAAAATATTATTATAAAACCATATTTTTAAACCCTAAAAATAAAACTCTCTCCCTAACCCGCACACACTTTCTCTCTGCCTTCTCTCTAAAACCACCGGTTGCTCCTGCCTTCTCTCTAAAACAACCGGCTGCTCCTAAATCTGATCGTTGCTCCCCTCTTCGCGCGAATGCTGATGACGCGACTAGCGTAGGTGCAGGATGACGAGCGTCGATGCCGTGCCTGCTGAGCGTCGATCTGAGCGCAGTTGCGGGTCTACGTGAGCTCGAAGTCGCGGCGTTGTCGTGGCTGTGTTGTGCGGCGACGCTGGTTGGCGGTAGTGTAACAACGTCGCGAGTCGGGTTTGTTGGTTTTTGGTGTGGTGGTGGAAGTGTATTGGTGCGATGTTGTTGGGTTTGTTGGTTTTTGGTGTGGTGGTGGATGTGGTGGTGGTGCGGGGTGGTAGCGGTGGTGGGTTGAATTGGTGGTTGTGGTGGTGTGGACTGCGGCGGTTGTGCGGTCGCTGTAGTGGTGGTGGTTCCACCAAATCTTTTTTTTTTTCTTTTTTCCGAGTTTGATTTATGCTATGAAGTTGTGGTAATGGTGGTTGATGGTTTTTTGTGATTTTGCGGAGGTTTATGGTGAGGCAATTCTTGCTGGTGTTTGTAGTTTGTGGTGGTTGACTAGCAACGATGTGGCGGTAGAGTTCAGATGACAGTGCAGTGGTAGATTTTTAGATGACGGTGCGGTGGTAATGTGAGGTGCAGTGCTTGGTGGTGGTAGAGTTTAGTGGTTGTGGTGGGGTTGGTGTTCGTGAGACGAAAAGTCTGTGACCAATTACGAAGAGTGTCTGTGACCAATTATTTAGTTATATGTGACCAATGATTCAAATGTGACTTAAAAATTTAATATTATGTGACTGAAAAAATATTTGTAACTAACTAATTTGAAAATGTGACCTGTGACTTGTAAAAAAATTTATCTGTGACTTCGAAATAATACATGACTAATCAATTTGATAATATGTGACCAATAAATAAATTGTGACTTTAATTGGGTATCTGTGATCATTAATAAAATAATGTGATTTTATTATATATTTAATTAATAAATATATTTAATTAATTATATATATACCTGATTTTTGAATTTTTAAATTTTGTACCTGATTTTTGAATTGAGTTAAACTTGATACCTTAAATATGAATTTTTCCCATAAGGATTTTGCTGTTTGTACTGCACGATGCACAATCCTCTCACTATAGGGGGTGGGCTCCGTAATTATTTAATTGCGAGCCCTACTCTCTATTGTGAGAAGGTTGTGCACCGTACTGGATCCCTAACAAAACTCATACAATAATTGACCTTTTGATATCTGTGGTCCTTTGCGAATTTGATGCTGTAGCGAGGTGTCAACTCATGCTAAATATTAGCTTCATTAAATTTGAGTTGGATCATAAACGAGTCTAAAATAATGGATTAAGTTTTGTGGCATTAAATTCCTTTTTAATTATAATTATTTTTTGCATGAAAAGATATAAAGAAAATAATAATATTTTATTAGAGAACAAAAATTCCAATAATCAAATGGATAAAAATATTTCAGATGCCCCTACTATATACAAAATTACTACACTTTTATTTTATATATTTAAGAAAAGAAAAAGGATAGTCGTATTTTTCATCTTTCTTCCTCGTGACGGACACAAAGGGTGGCATGGTGTCAAGTGATGCTCAACTTTTGGGTCATTACGGAATATCAAAAGAAATCGAAATATTGCATTCTTAATATCATTTTGAAGTGCTCACGACCTAATTTTTCATGTCGTTAATGGTGCACAAAATGGTCAATCGTAGCAAATATTACGACTCGTCAAAATAGATCGTACCAAATTAATATTTCAAGAATTTCTATTACATGCTAATTTTAAAAATTCTTCTACGATTGTACGTTAGTCGAATTCACAAATCACCTACTTCATCTGGAAGCTCGTTCGAGAGCTTCATTATAGACATCAAATTGTCTGAACGGACATTGAAAATAATTAAATTTGCGTCAAACTTATATCTTAAAAATAGGCATTTAACTAGTCTTTTCTTGAAAAAATTTCATTATTTCATTAATGTTTATTATTTCTGCGCAACAAAGTTTTCAATATAATTTACATCATTTTATAAGAAAATTTTACGTGAAGCATGACGTTGAAATTTTTCAAAATTGTATATCCGAAAAAGGCATACAATGCATGTTGTATGACCTTTTCAGATGTAAATTTTCAAATGTAAAATTCCTCTACTTTTTTTGCAAGTTTAATTGTGTCACCCTAACTCAAAATGCCAGAGTATATAATCAACTTTTTATGTTAACAAAAATTTAATATATTTTTCTCTGTACATAAATCATTTTCTATTTTTCTTTTTTCTCAATTTACCAGCCAAAAATATCAGAAAGCTATAATATTGACAAGATTTTGTTCAAAAAAATTAAAATAAAATTTAAACATGGTTTTCCAATTAGAATTATTCTTGTGGTACATTAAGAACTACCTAAGGGCATTTATTATGGACACTTGGAGGGGACGCCTGCGGTGGGGAGTCCACAGCAGGCGCCCCTCCAATAGGGGGCGCCGAGTGTCTATTATGGACACCCTTTGATACCCCCTAATGTACCACAAGTAAAACTGTTCCAATTATGCAATTTAGTGCCCTACAAATTTTGCGAGCTTGTGGACCTTGGTAGCCAGGCCAGCGGGTTGGATATCATAAATTTTCAGGTGTTTGTTGGACCAATTCGGGTCTCCAGGTTGAACAAAGAATGCTCATCTTAAAAAATATCTCCTTGGTCTTTTTGTTGGGAAGAAATATAAATTCTATTATTATGATATTGTAAATATTACAATGTAGAAGATCTTATTTATATAGTTATAAATAACTGTATAAGAAAATAAAAATAAAAGGAAAGATTACACAATCAACTACTAAAAAAAATAATCCTACACTAAAAGAAAATATTACAAAGGAAAATACTCCATATTATATTTTTATATTTAACATCCTCCCCTCAAACTCAATATGGGGTAGAATATTGAGTTTGAAGAAATTGATCCAATCAAATCTTCCAAATTGAAGAACTATGAGCACTTGATGTCTTTGTCATTGTTGATTGGGATAATTGACTTCTTGTTTGTTGAAAAAAAATATTTAATGGACATTTTTTTTTAATAAGAAAACCTCGAATTTTTCAAGTGGCAGGGGAAGGGCCGATAAAATTCAAGGTACCGACCCTTCAAATTTTTTATTTTTTTTAATATAAAAAACATCTAATTTGTTTAAGAGGCAAGGGGAGTGCCGGTAAAGTTCAAGGTACCGACCTTCCAATTTTTTTTTAACATAAAAAAATCTCTAATTTGTTTAAGAGGCAAGGGGAATGCCGGTAAAGTTCAAGGTACCGACTCTTCAAAGTTTTTTTTTTTTTTTTACATAAAAAAAATATCTAATTTGTTTAAGAGGCAGGGAGAGTGCCGGTAAAGTTCAAGGTATCGACCCTCCAAATAAAATAGAATTAAATTCCCAAGAAAAATAATTTTTTTTTTATTTTTTAATTCATGTGTCTAAAAAAAGGATAGAAATATTGAAAAGTTAGGAAACATGACCACTCATTATTTGAGAAGTTCTTTGCCGAGAACTTCGAGAAGGAGTTGCAAAGTGACGACCCGACATTGTTAAAGTAGCTGTAAAAGACCTTTGAGACATCTCTTTCAAGTTATTGCCATTGTGCTTTTGAAGTTTTTTTTTTTTTTTTTTTTTTTTTTTTGCAAATTTAATCCAAGACCAAGTTAAACCTGCTCTGATACCATGTGAAGAAATATGAATTGTATTATTATGGTTTTGTAAATATTACAATGTATAAGACCCTATTTATAGAGTTATAAATAATTGTACAATGAAATAAATATAAAAGGAAAAATTATACAATCAACTACTAAGGAAAATAATCTTACACTAAAAAAAAATATTACAATAAAAAATACTCTATATTATATTTTTATATTTAACACTTCTCCATGTCCATTGCTTCCATTTTGATTCTTCAGTATAGTACATCTTAGTCACCGGCATTAATACGAAAATGACAAAAACTTACGCATAAAATAAGAAAAATGCTAAGAGTACAGAAGTTTTCTTCACAGATTTTTTGTAGGTGCTACCGTGGCAGCTTTTGTGTGGTTATTTTTTTATTTATTATTTATTATTTTTTCTTTTTGCCATCTTTCGACCAAAAATTGTCAGGTAACCTCCCTCTATGAATTTTGTGAACCAACCCCTTTAAGTGTAGCAAGGTTTGTCAAATAAGCGCCCGAGATACTTTGAGACTTGTTTATGGGTATAGAGTTACTCGGACATCACCCCATTATAAAATATGAGTTTTATTCAATGTGGTTGCAATAATTAGTATTAGAGCAAACAACCTTTTAGAAGTGTACCTCATTGCTGAAATAGCAATCCAAATAGAGGTAGTGAGAGAAGATTGACTCTATCAGGTGAGCTCATTGGGAATATGAATCACTTTGGACGTCAGTTGATAAATGAAGAGTGAAATATAACAACTTTAATTGTATATAATTATTTGATTCTTAAGTTTATAACTTCTTGGGTACCTTACATTAGGAGCATATATCGATTGCCCTCGCTATTAATGATAGGTTGTTTGCTTCCACAAATTTCGTACATATTCCAACGAGTGTAATCGTTGTTAACGACATGGATGTAGCCAAATCGGCATCTTGACATTCTTTGTACCAATCTCTAATAGGGACAAGCATTTTTTCTAATAGCCAGTAGGTTAAGAAGTTCCAAGTACACTTTTTTTTTTTTTTTTTTTTTTTAATTCAATTAATTTGTGGTTTGTAAAATAACTGTCTTAAGTTATTAATTTGGGGTTCTCTGCATACACAAATTTATCATAAAATTTTAGCAAGATTAGGAGATAGGTTTTGCTATATGTAATTTACACATCAAACTAAACCTTCTTACTAATATATTTAGCTCGGATCAGCTATAAAAATCATTTTTGCCTACTTCGTTTGATTGAGTGTCAAATATAGAGAAAGAATCATGGTATAAGCTACTAAGGAAGAATTAGTAACAACCTTTTAATTTAAATAGGGTGATTATGTTATTAAATGGACCATTTTAGCTTCAACGTGTTCGTAGGAGAACAAAAGGTAGGGACAATGGTCAAAAGAAAATGTCGTAATCTTGTTTCTATTAAATTATTTCATTCAAGTCAACTAAATTAATGTTTTTCCATTACTTTTAGTGTGACTTTCACTAAGCCGTTGAGGAGAATTAGTCACAAGACTCACAACCATTTATTTAAAGAGGGTAATAATCAATGCTTTAAAAATCGGACCGGTTATCGACCTGGAAAAGAGAAAGGGTCAAGGATCAAAAGGTCGAATTGGGGTTGAACCGGTGACTTGTATATATATATATAAAATCACGAAAACAATCTATTACAATCAATTAAGCCAAGTGCTACTGAATTCAATTATAGAATATAAATAATTTTATAAGTCAATAACATAAAGTAAACAATAATATCAATAACTGAATAACATGAAAACTTAAATAGCTAAAATTTAAAAGGTTCACATCGGCTATCACCAATGAAAAAAAATGTCAAGTAATAATTGAAACCAAAAAGTGCTCTATCATTTTCATCCATAAGCCTTAATCCTTGATCACTTCCACAATCACTTGAACCACCAAAACGATGAATAACATCCATCGTGTCTAAATCTCTCATCTCTTGAGTATTAATTGCATCCGTAGTTTCATTGTCATCTAAAGCACGAAAAAAAAAAGATACAAATACATGACTAATATTAAAAAAAAAAAAAGATAAAAATAATAAGTAAGATTATTAAACTTACGAACCTTTCATTATCATCAATTTCATGATCATTAAAATTGGAATTTGCATTATCTTCATAAATAGCGTTATCTAAGTCTTCATACTAGAAATCCTGTGGTGGCACTTTTTCCTCTATTCAAAAGTTTGTTTTGTCAATACACTCATAATCAACTGGATCATAAGATCTCTTCTTATAATGACATCTATAACGTTGTAAATGAGTAGAAGTTAGATAAAATATATATATATATATTTGTCAAATAAATGAGTCATTAAAATAGACTCTTGATGTGGTAAAAAGTTGCAATATTAGTGTTGCCAAACGCCCAAACCTCACCACTATGATAACAGTCAATTTCAGGGTTAGGTAGAAATTTAAAAATGTGAGTGTCCTATCCACTTGAGATTTGAAAAATCTAGTACATGCAGAAGGGAAATAAAAAACACAGTAAGGGTTATCATCAATGATTCTATATGAATTATCAATTTATCACACAAACCATCTAAAAAATAAGTAAAAATATGATTAATTCCACCAAGTGAACAAATAACAAAACCCAACAAATTTTCCAAAATCTAAAATTAGGGGTATGAAAATCAGAAAATAAAAAAAAACAAAAACCTACATATTATTCGAAAATCGAAACCCAAATAATATGTCAAAAACTGTTATGAAAACAAAAATTAAAACACAAGGAGAAGAGAGATTCATCTGGAAATTGGACGGTCGTGAAGACTGAAGAAGTAGGGCTCTGGGTTTTGTTTTGGGTTTGCCGGGATTTGGAGTTGGAGTCTTGGACCTTTGGCTGAATTGATTAGAAATTTAGAAGTTTAGAACTGAATTGATTCTATTCTAATCCTTAAACCCGTTGCCAGGTTGTAGGTCATCCAATACCTACCCGGTCCAACAATTTTTTGAACGGTTTTTTCACTTCAGGGTTGATGGGACTAGCCGGACCGGACCTGGGTCAGGTTCCCGGGTTTTCCGGTTGAACCAGCCGGTCCGATCTGGTTTTTAAAAAATTGGTAATAATAAGTTATAGAGACCATTTTAGCTTCATTATGTTTGGGGGGTAACAAAGGAAAAGGGATGGGTAGAAGAAAATGCCCTTAGAAAGTTGTTCAAGTGCGATATAGTCATCAAATTGGCGGCGGAAGTCGGAAGAGACGGTGACCAACCATCAAAGATCCATGATTTTGTAAGTCATCGCGAAAAAAAAAATGATACTAGTTGAATATTTGGGGACCCATGTGCACATTTCTCTTAGAATAACTAGTTTTTTGGCAATTAAATCTGTTTTTCAAATTCTAATATTTTTATAGAGAATTTTCATATGTAGCCAAAAATTAATAATGGATTTGAAATATGTCCAATTTTGAAAGCTCTTTCAAAAATGTCCATTTTTTTGGTATAAAATGTCAATTGTACAATTTTTCATTTTATTGTCTAATGCAATATGTTATTCACATTTTGAGTAGCTTTGGGATGACAATTTGATCCCAAAAACTCACACCCACAGTGTCCTGTCCCGACTGGGCAGTTTTGATTGGGTTTTTTTTCCTGCCTTGGCCCAATTATCAACTTATTTATAAATAATAATAATAATAATAATAATAATAATAATAAGAGAAAATTACTTTAAAAATTTAGTATTCTAAAATCAAGGTGAATGTTTCATTGTTCAAAAATTAGATATTTGATATTTAAATATTAAAATATAATATATACAAATTTCATCCAAAACCCTAAAAAATCACTTACCACTCTCTCGCCCTCTTTCTCTCTTTCCGCCCTCTCCACCTACCCCATTTTCGGCATCCGCACCCATCCCTCACCGGCTCCGAAACTCCCCTCGTTTGACGATGATAAGTGAAGGAGCAGCAGCGCTGCCTTGAAAACCCAATTGTGCGCAGCGAGGCAGCTGTGTGTGGTGATACGGTGCATGCAGCGAAGCATCGGGCGACGTTTCTCCATGGGCGCTACAGATCGGGGGTCATTTCCTCCATTTTTGGGTGTAGTGATGATGTGCAGTGGTGGTGTGCGATGGTGGTTAGGTGCGGTGCTATGTGCAGTGGGTGGGTGGGTGCGATGCTGTTGATCAGTGATTGTGTGTGGTGATGGTTCAATGTCGTGTGCGGTGGTGTTTGCGATGTGATGGTGGCTCTGGTGGGTGTGCATGGTGCAGTAGTGTTGGAGTAATCGTGGTGGCAGCTTCCATATTTTGGCAGTGGTAGGGCGATCGACGATGATAGTCGTGGCAGTGGTTGTGGTGGTGATGGTGAGATGTTAGTTGCGATAGCTCTGTCAGGGTGGTGGTGGATCTGACGCAATCATTGATGTGTTGATTTGTTTGAGGTGGTGGTGTTGCTGTTGGGAGGTGGTAGTGGTGGTTTTGGCAACAACGATGGTGGTGGTGCTGATGGTGAGATGGTGATCGCAAGCGTTAGTGGTGGTCACAAATTATTTAGTTGACTGTGACTATTAAATTGGTTATTCTGTGACCAATAAATAATATGTGACCAATGAAAAATATAAATTATGACCAAAAAATAATGTGACCTAAAAAAATGTAAATTTTTCATCGATAATTTGATAATTTGTGATTGTATAATAAGTTGCGACTTATAAGTTATAATATTTGTGATTTGTGACCGATTTGTAAATTTTTTTATTTGTGACTTATAAATTTTTTAAATTGTGATCTTAAAATAATTTATGACGTAAAAATTCTGACTTGTGACCTAAAAATAATGTAACGAATTAAATAGTTAATTTGTGATCAAATTGTATAGATATGTGATTTTAATATATTTAATTAATAAAATATATAATTAATTAATTAATAAAATCTTAAATAAATTTTTATAAATATCTGATTTTTAAAATTTGAAACCTTTGTTATTAGTTTTGAAATGGGTTTTTTTAATTTTTTTAATTATGAATTTTTCCCTAATAATAATCAAGATTTATATAAAACTATGTTAGCCAACTTTTATATGCCAAAGCCCATTAACCCAATTTTCAAATTAATCTTAAAAGGAATTATTGAAAAAAGTGAAAAAATAAAAATAAAAATAAAAAATACAGCTCCACCTACATTGCCTTAAACTAGGACTAGAAGGTGGGACGTGTGGAAAATCCTTGATAAGGTAGGGCATCACGTCGAGTGAATTACCCAAAAGGTCACTGAACTTTACATAAAGTTTTCACCAGGTCACTGAACTTTAAAAATCACCTAAATCATCACTGAACTTTGCAAAAGGTTTCTACGGGGTCACTAAACTTTGCAAAAGGTTTCTCAAGGGTCACTAATTCATTGATCTCCTAGGAAACATTTTGCAAAGTTCAGTAACCCGGTGAAAATATTTTGTAAAGTTTAGTAATGAATGAGGTGATTTTTAAAATTCAGTGACCCGGTAGAAACCTTTTGCAAAGTTCAGTGATAACTTGGATAATTTTTAAAGTTCAATGACTTAGTGGAAATCTTATGTAAAGTTCAGTGACCTTTTGACTAATTCTCTCCATCACGTCCCATTGCCATCCTTGAGTAGCTTTCGAGAGAAGCAATCTACAAATTAATGTCATTATATACGCGTCGTTATTTAGAAAATAGTGACAATTAACAAAAATCACAAAATATGTTTTATTTTTATCATATTTGTTCAACTGTGAAACATAATATTTAGCCTAATCTATACCTATTAATTACATTTATTCTCTATTTGCATTTTGGAAGTAAGCCTTTAATATTTTCATGAATTTTCACATGTTAGGGAGAAATCTTATGTTGTTAATATCATGAATAGAACTAGAATGATATATTTTTGTAATAATTTGGTCCGTATAATCAATGTGAGATTTTTGAAGCTTTCTCACTCTCTATATTTTAATGTATTCAAAGTATTTTAATTTTCAATGGAAGAAAATAATATAATAATATAGAGAAAACCTAGTAAAAATAAAAGACAGGAAAAAATAATAAATATTTTTTGGAAGTAGTATAATTAAGTGTTAAATTTTTTAGAAGTAGCATAATTAAGTGTTAAATATAAAGAGCTTTTTGAACTACGTGATGTGATATTTTAATTCCTAGTTTTACTTTGTTGACATTAAAACGCGTTTTGAATTATTGAATGATTTTATATACATTGATTTTTCTCTACAATTATATGTACAATGATTGTATGAGTGGTAACATATTTCATCCATTCGAAAGAGGGAAAATAGGCTCGATAGTGCATACATCATCGTAGGGTCCGATAGGGGATATAAATATACCGTTATACCTTACGTGAATCCTTAAGTATTCATAAAAATTCATGCATTTTTGTATATTTACTCCTGTCATAAAGATATAGTCGGGTCGTATATAAAAATAGGTTCAAGTTTAATCGAGAGAGAGTTTTGAATGAAAAAAGGGGCATTGATTCTTCATTAATCAAACGTGTTGTCAATTTGTAGAACTAGGGTTGAAATAGATCTTTGTATGGGGATTTGCGAACCTGGTGCATTTCTCATTTAATTATTATCTCAATTTGCATTTAATCACATTGTTGCACTTAGTATAATTTGCAATCCAATTTGATATTTTCATTCACGTTTGCATAATTAGATTACTTAGTTTAGTTGCAATTTAGTTATAAAACTCAAAACACATTTCTTGTTTCGGTTAAGGTCGAATTAGATAAAGTCAAACTATTAAATCTACGTGGGAACGATACTTGAACTTAAAATTCACTTTATTACTTGAAACGAATCGTACACTTGGGGTGATATAAGTCAAACACATTTTCGTCTATCAAGTTTTTGGCGTCATTGTCGGAGATTTAACTTAGTTTGATTTTATTTACTTTGACACTAATTCGAATTTTTTACTTTATTTTCATTTCTTTAGTTAGTTCATTGTAATTTACTAGGGTGCTACTATTGTTTTTCTCTCAGGTTTTACATGCGAAGGTCGAATGACAGTGAATTAATTCCAACTGATCTGGAAATCGAAAGAACCTTTCATCGTAGCAGCACAAAAAAGACCAAAAACAGCAGGTACAAGATCAATTTTATTCAAAACTCAAGGAAGGAAGCACAAAGGAACTCATCTTTGAAGGATTGACAAAAAGAAGAAGAGATTTTGGTACAAGATCAATTTTATTCTTCTAAATCTTTATTTCAAACCCGGTGATGTATTTTATAATGTTTATTTCTTTCTCATTGTGTAATATGAACAACTAAATCTATTGTTAGGGCGAACATGTAACCTATTCGGGAAAACCTTTATATTTTTAATTCAAAATTCTTGTTTTTAATTTGTTTATGTGTTGGTTTTATTTATGTCTTAATGTCTAAGTGGTCGGGCCCATACACAATCATGAAGGTGTTTCCATATGGGTTTGTAGAAATCTCTCATGAACGTAAGGGGACCTTCATAGTCAATAGACATCAATTGAAACACTATTGGAGTGGTGAATTTTTTAAAGAGAGTCCATCGTTGATCATGCACCACCGAAATCAAATTAACACGGTATAGTCAAACTATAGACTATAAACTAGCACTGGTTGTGAGACAACCCAACAATTCTTCCCTTTTTATTTATTTCACTTTCTGAAGTAGATTATGAATTTTTCATGTTTTTATGCATTTGTGGTAGTTTTAGGTCATTGTTCACCTATTTAATTCATGAAGAGTCCATGCATGGTTCACACTAGTTTTGCATGTGTTGTGCACGTCTCACGAGGTGTTAAAATCAGGTTTATGAGATTTGAGGCCAAATTCACGCATTTCGAGAAAAATGAGCTTTTTCTAAAAAATTTCATGCCAACACGTGATTTCATGTTTAAAAGTGATTTTGAATGTGTTTTCATAGCATAAATGTACCTCATATAGTTTGAAATGTGTTTTGGTATGTTTTGGGAACGATAGATAGCCGGGTGGAATCATAGATGAAAAGTTGAGACTTTGGTGAAAAGTGACCAAAAACAAGTTTTTGACAAGTCGAGTGAATTTTATAATTTTTTTCATGTGCATACTCTCATTACATTCACTTTCACTCGCTAGGCACGAAAATCTAGGCATTGGGTGTCAGGACGATCGAACGAAACAAAAATATGAAAAAGAGCAGAAAACCCCTCTATTGATTGTTGCCTATGCGACCCCATAGACAAACTGGTGGTGTGGTCGCACAGAAAGCGTTATGGCCTAATTTGTCCTTGACGGGTTGTTCTATGCGACCGCACGAGTTTGCTCTATACGGTTGCATAGAATGAACGAAAAAAAAATCGGGTTTTCAAAGACAAAACACACGCATGCCTCACATCTCTCGGCATTCTTCACAACATTCACGGAATTCTCACATGGACCGAGCACTCGTCCCATCTTCGAGCACACGGGGGTAAATCAACTTTGGGGTTGTTTCACTTCCATACACGAGTTTTCCCCCCTCCCAACATCTCTCCATTCTTCCACTCAAGGTAATCAAGGTAATTTCTCAACTTTCTCTCTTATTGTGCGAAGTTTTAATCGATTCAATTGATGGAGTTTGGGAATAGGTAGTTTTGGTGTCTTGTTGGGTTATTAATGTGTGGTCTATTTGGCTAGTTTCACCTTGCTAAAAGATTTCCTACACAACATTTTGTATGCAATGTGTTTGATCAAATGCCAATGTGACAATTTTTTGTCTTCATATGGATTCCAAACTTCATTTGATTGAACTTCATTCCCCAACACATGGCAAAACACCACAATCACAATGTGGCACACCATGACTAGGCACGCTTCACTCACGTTACCCACTTTGCTCCTCGATTTCCCAACCCAAATGATGTCCAAATTACTTGAATTTTGGATGTGCGCTAAAATATTATGCCTACTTTCATATGCCCAAACATCACTCGAAAAAGATTCGATTTTTCTCGACGATACCCGGAGGTGAAACCCCTCAATCGAACATGCCTATATTTGAAAAAATTGACAATTTGTACTTAGTTTGGGCTTGTCACTCACATGTTAACCTTTATGTGCTCATACCAATATTTTGTCAAGCATTTTCTCAACCGTGGCTACATCATGCCACCTCGCATCACTTCATGTCACCTAAAGTCACCAACTTCACCTCTTGTGTTTCTAACCCAAATGGTGTCCGTTTGCCATGAGATTTGAATATGTGCTAGTCATATGCACACTTTCACGTGCCTGGAGGTCACTTGGGAAAACTCAAAACACATTTTTTGTTTCGGTTAAGGTCCAATTAGGTAAAGTCAAACTATTAAATCTCTGTGAGAACGATACTTAGACTTAAAATTCACTTTATTACCTGAAATAAACTGTACACTTGCGGTGATATAAGTCGAACACATTTGCGTATATCAGTAGCAAAGAAATCCGAATTGTCAGTGGGGGAAAGCTAAATGACAGTCAAAGTAGCTAATGGAGATAGCCTTCCTTGTTAAGGTTACTGTAGGACAGTTACTATTCAACTACAGAATTTAAGGGTTAACACTAATCTTTATTTGTTGACCTTAAGGAGATGTGATGTGGGGTTAGGACTTGATTGGCTAAAGGGTCTTGGGTCAATTTTATGGAATTTTACAGATTTAACCATACAATTCAATTTTGGGGATAGTGAGTTTAAATTATAAGGACTTTTGCCACCCCGAGAAGCCTTAGAGAAAGATGAACATATTCCCAAGCTACAAAAGGGTACTAGTAAGGGCATTTGGCTACATTTAATTGGAGGATAGATGAAGGCAATGGGAGAGACCAGTCCACCCGCAGTGATAAAAATGGTGAAGAACTTTGAAGCTGTATTTGTAGAACCCCAAGGGTTACCTCCACCCAGGAGTTATGATCATAAAATTGTGTTGTATGAAGGAGCAAAACTGACTTGTGTTCGACCATCTAGGTATCCATATTACCAAAAAGCAGAAATTGAAAGACTGGTGGCTGAAATGTTACAAAGTGGAATTGTAAGATGAAGTCAAAGTCCCTATTCTTCCTCAGTATTGCTGGTGAGAAAGGCGGATGAGAGTTGGAGAATGTGTGTGGACTATCGTGCCCTTGACAAAGACATGATAAAAGATAAGTATCCCATCCCTGATATTGATGAATTATTGGATGAGCTTTTGGGGGCTGAAATATTTTCTAAATTGGATTTACGTTCTGGTTACCACCTAATTCGAATGAATGAAGAGGATATACCCAAAACAACTTTTAGGACCTATGAGGGTCACCAGTGCTCCCTCCATGTTTCAAGGATTGATGAATGAAATATTTAGACCTTATTTAAGAAGGTTTTTATTTTTTATTTTTTATGATATACTGATTTACAACAAGTTAGTAGAGGAACATTCACACATCACTTATAGATTGTCTTGGAAACATTAAAATCACATCAGTTGTTTGCAAAGCAGTCCAAGTGTGTATTTGGTTGTAGTGAGGTGGAGTATCTAGGTCACAAAATCTCTAAAGATAGTGTAAAAGCTGACCCCACAAAATTTCAGCAATGCAAAGTTGGCCACTGCCCAAAAATTTGAAGGCCTTAAGGGGATTTCTGGGGCTCATTGGGTACTACAGGAAATTTGTGCAGGGTTATGGCACCATCGCAGCACCCCTAACTGCTCTACTCAGGAAGAAGGATTATGAGCTGTTTTAATGCAAGAAGGAAGACCTATTGCCTATCTAAGTCAAGGATTGAAGGATAGAAATCTCATGCTTTCAACTTTTGAGAAGGAATTGCTGGCCTTGGTATGGCCATAAGGAAATGGAGACATTACTTGGTGGGGCAGCATTTCAAGGTCCGCATTGATCAATAGGCCCTGAAATACCTTTTGGAGCAATGGGGGGCACCTCTGCCTAACAAAAATGGGTGTCAAAATTGCTAGGACATGACTTCTCGGTGGAATATAAAAGTGGAAACACCAACAAAGTGACAGATACCTTGTCCAGGCTACCTCATACAAAAAAACCAACAACCAACCCAAACACCATTCCAGAGTCCAACCCACCCAACCAAACAGATCACAATCAGCCCATCCGCTACATACATCAGACCACCCAATCACAATGTCACGCCATAAGCACCATTCAGACCCAATGGACAGAAGAGCTAAAGAAGACTTACCCCCAAGATTCCCAGTTGCAGGAGCTGATAAGCAATTACCATCAAGGAATCTTGGACCAAACTCAATACCAAGTTCGCAATGGCCTCCTCCTTTACAAGGGTAGGCTCCATCTTGGAAATTTAGAGCATTTCAGAAAGAGATCTTGCAGTAGTTTCATAGTAATCCATTAGGAGGCTACATAGGAGTATATAAAACATATGCACGAATCAAAAAAGAGTTTTACTATCCTGGTATGAGGAGGAATGTGCGAGCCTTCATCCGAGCTTGTGACACATTCAAGAGAAACAAGGTGGAAACAATTCTACCTACAGGCCTGCTCTAGCCTTTGTATATCCCCACCAGGAACTGGTAGGACATAAGGGTATTTTTGGACAATATATTTATATTACATGTTTTCCACGACAGAGATCCAATATTCACTAGCCAGTTCTGGAGGGAACTGTTTAGAATCAGTGGTATGGAGTTGTTGCTTAGCTCAGCGTACCACTCACAAACTGATGGCCAAACAGAGGAGGTGAACAAAAGGGTAGAAGGCTACCTATGGTGCTTCTCGCGAGATAGACCACGTGCTTGGGCAAAATGGTTAATGCTAGCTAAGTATGCTTATAACACTTCTGAGCATACCTCAACTAAGGTTTCACCATATGAGGTAATCTACGGTCAGCCACCACCAAGAATGCTGTCGTACGAACCAGGTTCCACAAAAGTGCAAGAAGTAGATGAGGAACTCAGAAGCAGATATATGTAGATCGTAAGCGCACTGAACGAGAATTCCAAGTTGGAGATAGAGTATACATGTGCCTAAGATATTACCGACAGATGTCCGTTGTCATGAGAAAGAACCTTAAGCTTTCACCCAAATGTTATGGGCCTTTCACAGTGGAACAACGTATCGGAAAAGTTGCATATAAACTAGATCTACCACCAGGATCTCAAATCTATCCTATTTTTTCATGTTTCGTGCCTCAAGAAGACACTGGGAAAACACATAAGGCCACTTGCTGAACTGCCGAAGGTCACGATGGAAGGAACCCTAGAACCCGAGCCTGAAACCATTCTAAGCAGAAGAATGATAAAAAATGGGCGACGAGCTGGTTGTGGAGATGCTGGTTCGATGGACGAGAATTGCAGATGAGGATGCAATGTGGGAAGATCACGAAGAGCTCAAACGACGCTACCCTGACTTTGTGGGCAAGGTCTTCTGAAGGAGGGGTATATGTTATGCGCACGACAAGACCCCTAGTCTTTAGGGAATGTCTGAAGTGAAAAGGCTGGGCCAGAAGGGTTGAGCCAGGAGAAATGGACTCAGATGAATATGTTTGTTTGCATTTGATTTCATTTGATTTAGTCAATGTTTATTGAGTCTTTTAAGTAATAGGCACGTCCGTGTATTAGTTATTTTAAGTGGAAATTATAGAAAATCATACTTTAAATATTGAGAGTTCTAAAATCAGATGGGATCTTTCAATGTTCAAAAATCAGATCTTTTATTTTAATTTAATATTTTTATAAAATAAACAGAAACCCTATCTTCCCCCAACGTCGCCTCTCTCTCTCTCCCCCACCCCCAAACGTCGCCTCTCCCTCCAGCATCTCTCTCTCTACGTTTCTCCACAGACGACGGAGCACGGGCGCAGCAAGACGGCGGAGCCTGCGAGCAACGAGGCACAACATCGTCTCACTGCGGACGGAGTAGCGAGGTGAGGCAGCGTTGCTGTGGTGGTCTGCTGTCTTCGCAATTCCGTGGTCGTGGTGGGATGTTAGTTGAAAAATTGTGGTTTTGGTGGTTGTGGGGATGGTGGTGATGGTGGAAGTGGTGACGACGGCAGTGAGGTGATGGCGGTGTGAGGTGTTGGTGGTTTGTGTCTGATTTTTTGGTAGATCTGGCGGTGACGCCGTTCTACTCACGGTGGTTTGTGTGTGAGAATGGATGGAGTGTCGCGATCAAGCCCCATCCTCTCTATCTCTCCACTCCTCTCCTCCCCTCCTCTCTGCTTCGCCGCGAGATTGTGGTGGTAGTGGTGCGGATTGAGGACGTCCTCGTTGTGGTGGCTGTGATATTGGTACGGGTTGGTGGTGGTGCGGTGGTGATGTGGTGTTGGAGAAGAGAAATGGTGCATGTGGTGGTGTGGGTTGGTGGTGGTGAGGTTGGGTTGGTGGTGGTGGTGCGGTGGTGATGTGGTGTTGGAGAAGAGAAATGGTGCATGTGGTGGTGTGGGTTGGTGGTGGTGAGGTTGGGTTGGTGGTGGTGATGCGGTGGCGGTGAGGCTGTGGGTGGTTGATGTGGCAAGATTTCTACTAGATCTGGTGGCGGAGTGGGTTTTGGTGGCTGCGGTGGTGGTAGAGGAGATGATGCTAACTGTTGTGACATTGGCTGTGAGGAAAAGTGTGATTGTGACTTAGACTTGTGACTCAAAATTGGATATGTGACCTGAATATTGTGACCGTGACTTTTAATTGTGACAAAAAATTTGATAAGTTGTGACTAAAAATTAATCCGTGATTTATTGTGACCTACAAATAAATTGTGATGAGTAAAATTTTGATATGTGACCAATGGAACAAATTGTGACTCGTAAATTTTTTGAATTATGACTTCATAAATGATTTGTGACCTATTAAAAGTTCAATTCGTGACCTTGGAAATGATTTGTGACTTATAAATTTTTCATCTGTGATCAAGAAAAAAATTGTGATCTTTAAAATTTTTGAATTGTGACCGTAAAAAAATTTGTGACATTTAAAATTTTTGATTTGTGACCGAAAAATAATATGTGACTAATTAAATTGTGAATTTGTGACCGATGTATAAATTGCGATCTATAAAATTTTTGAATTGTGACGTAAAATAATTTTTGACATTTGAAAATTTTGATTTGTGACCGAAAATAATATGTGATTAGTTAAGTTGTGAATCTGTGATCAAATTATATAGATCTGTGACCTTAATATATTTAATTAATTAAATATATATATATTTAATTAATGAAATTATAAATAATAAATAATAAAAATTTGATTTTTGAAAGTTAAAACTTATTTTTTTATCATTAAAATGGACCAAAATTATACTTTTACTTATGAAAATTACCCATATTTTAATTGTTGGTGTTATGGGCCACGTATGGTCACGCGGGGTTAGTTACAAGAGTTTAGCAGTCAGTGAGTTCATGGGTCATTTTTTACCAAGTCTTCCTTTAATGCATTTAAATACTTGCAGTTATCAGTAATGGATTGTGATTTGAGTTTTCTACAATCAAAGTTGCACAATCAAATATATAATTAATGGTGAAAATGTCAAAAAATGAAATATAAAGACGTTATGTGCTAATTACCCAAAAAATATAACGAAAAATGTTAAAAGCACGAGTATAATAATAATAAAAGAGCGAGGACTTTAGTTTAATTTAAGAGTGGTGCAACTAAGAAAACTAAAACAATATAATCAAGGAGCATCTATTTACATCCATCATTGTTGTGTGTGTGTCTATATATATATAACCTTAAGAGTGTATTTGATTGCGAGTATGAAATCTGCATGAAAATAAAATAAATTTTAGAAAATTCAATTGAATAGAAATTATTTGTATCGAAATTAATAATTAAATGTGTTTGATTGATTTAGTTTTCAACCTAAAAAATATTATATATATAAATTTTTTTTATTGATGGGTAGATGAGAGAGAAAAAGAAAGAGTGAATTATCTAAAAAATAAAAATCACAAATCCTTAAAAAAATATTTTTCTTGTTTTTGAGAAAAATATGATCACATGACAAAAAATTGAAAAATATTTTGCATGAAAAAATTGTTAATCAAATATCCGAAAAGTAGAGATTTTGAGTGAAACTGGCATTTTCCGTGGAAAATAAAATATCATCTTCAATTATAGCTAAAATAATAATAATAAAAGATATGCCATTAGAGCAAATACATAAGAAATAGCAATATATGAAGAAGAATTTGACAAAATATAAGGATTACATTTTATTGTGGGTCTGATGAATTTAGTATGTGAATGATTCTTAATTTATGTTTGGATTATTTGATAATGTGCCTTTTGAATTCAAGTAGTATCAGAAATAAATTTCTTTTCGAATTATTTGAATTTTCTATTGGGATTACCTTTTCTTTTCTTGATTTTTTTGAATTGAAAACATTGATGGTTATTTCTTCTACTAGTATTATCAATATAAGAATTTGAGTTTTCTACTGGAATTATTTTTGTGTTTTTTCCCTTGATTTTCTTGAATTCAAAACAATGGTGATTAATCTGATAAGATTATCAAAATAAGTAAATAAAATTGGTAGTACATATTGATGGCAATGAAAAATATGAAATGATTATGAAGGAATTATAATATATGGGATAGATATATAAAAATGGTATAGATCTATTGATAGGATTTAAAGAATTATGAAATGATAGAAATATAAATTTTTTGTGGATGTATATATGTTAAAATGAATGAATTTAAGAAGGATAATATTGGAATATGATATTGATGAAAATAATATTTTTTGAAATTTTAAAATTATATTTATATAGAATGAAATAAATATATAACAATGATGATTATAAATAGCCATTCCCTATAATTGTCATTTGGATGTCTCGAATTTAGAGGTTGTATTCAATTGAGACTTTTATATTTTTAATGATTTAAAAGGTTAGAATTATTTAATGTAGACTTTTTAAGACCCCTTAAAAGTTTTTGTGTATTCAATAGAGACTTTCATAGACTTTTAAAAAGTCTTTAAAAGTTTCGAAGTACAAATTTTAGGATTGACGTTCTCAAATAAGTCATCATCGGGAGCATGTTAAATCTCACATTAAATTACAATGAATTAACATGCAATGTATTATTGAAGACAATATTTAAATGATATATGTAGTATTATCTAACAGTTCTTCAAGTGGTCCAACATCAAATTCGTGAAGTAGGAAGTATGAGACTTGTCAACTAAAACAGGGTAGAATTTTATGTCCACTTGTCAGAGGCATTCCATAGAATTTTCAAAACTTTTGGTGTGTTAGAAACTTCACAATCAAGTCAAGATTTGTCTTTTGGGATAACAAAAATGCATATCCAAGTAGCCATATAAAACTTGTGCCATATCATGGTCCTCAAGCATAGAATCCATTCCCAAAAGGTAAATCAGTACTTAACGAAATTTTGATCAAGTCAAGAAAGGTATTTGTAACATAAAGAACAGTTGTAAAGAAAAAAAATCTAGAAGATGATAAAAATCTTGAGATGCCAACTTCTAGAAGATGGAAAAAAATCTTCACAAATGTGTGGCGGACGCAAGAAAAAAAAAAAAATAAATAAAATGAGCCCAAAAGAGAAAATAACACAAATTAAACGCGATTGGACAACTAGGTAGATTAGTGTGGAGATCTATTGGTTTCTATGGATGCCTTTTGCGTATTTTATATTGCAGGTGGACAATATCGTAACAAATAATATAGTGAACTTATGAATCCGAATGATCATTCGTACGAAAATTATTATTTAATTCCTAATATACTATTTTTACTCCTAATATACTTTTAATTCACAAATCAAGAATATTGACTTATTGTAGTGTTCGGTTGAATTTTTCTTAAGAAGTCTTTTGGTATTCAAAATGTTAATGACTATTAAAGAATTTCATAAAAGTCTTCAGGTACTAATTTTAAAGAAAAAAAGTACAAAAACTAAATTTCAAAATAAAATTTCTCATTTATCATAAGATTTTGGAAGATTTTGACGAAAGAATTTTCTGTCCTTTAAATATTCTATTTCTTCTTCCATGCAACGAATCTTACAGTTACGATTAAAAGTTTATTATTTTTTCTTCTATCTGTTATAACTCTTTTTTTTTTATTATTGTTTCTCTACATTTTCTTTAAAAAAAAAAAAAAAATCGTATTTCTAGTAACATTTTTTTTTCAAATTTTTTTTGTAAAAGATTAATTTGGTAACAAATTTTTATATTTAGAAAGACTAATTTGTCATTATATTTTAAGAGGAATTATCTCTTCCCCGAATCGGGGAAGAGATAATAATTCTCGATTGGAAATTTTGCGTTAGTGCAAATTTTTTTTTGGCAATTCCATCAAATGCTATACTCAATTGTAAAAAAAATTATTTCTTTTGGTATTTATTTCGATAGAAAACAAAGTCAAATGAATACAAAAATTAACAATTTTACTTTTAGCGTTCGTTTGGCTTTGTTTTCTATCGAAATAAATATCAAAATGAATAAATTTATTTACAATTGAGTATAGTATTTGATGGGATTGCCAAAAAAAAAAATTTCGAATATATTTTTTTTTTGTGCACTAAGCCAAAATTTTCAATCGGGTATGCTGCTCTCTTCCCTGTATATTTTAAATATATTACTCGAAATATTATATAAACATTTTTTATATTTTAAATACTTGTTAATTTAATTAAGGTGATTTAATTTTTTTTTTTAAAATATTTTTATCATATGAGTGAATGGTTGGAAATGAATCCTCCACCTTTTATATGGGAATTCAAGTAATTTCTATTTTAAATAAAAAATTTCAAAAGTCATACGAATTCTACAAAAATCTATTAAAATTTTAAAATGTAAGTCTACAAAAATTCCTTTAGTTCCATACAAATTTATAAAAGTTCAAAAAATCCACAAAAATTATCACTCACAAAAAAATCCATAATGGCCTGTTTAATAGTATATGTTTTCCATGCATTTTCCATTTTCCTAACTTTTGGTGTGTTTTGGTAGACAAAATTTTTCATGGAACTGTTTTTTTCATTTTTGCTTCAAACGTGCATTATTTCTACCTTTTTGATGAATTTTTTTTTGTTTTTCAACTCTTTTATTTATTTATTTATTTATACAATCTAAACAAATTTTATCCTCAATTGTAAAAAAATCTATCACTTTAATAGACAATTTTCATAAAAAAAAAAATCAAATAAACATCATTTTTTTTAATATATATATAGGCAACCCAAATAAATTCTATCACCAATTTAAGAAATTCTATCTCATTAATTGATAATTTTCATGAAAAATAAAGTCAAACGAACACTATAATATAGAAAATTTCAATATTTTTTAGGTGAAGAAATATAACAATCAAATATAATTAATTAATAATTTTTAGTAAAATAAGTTTTAAATAATTTAATTCCTTGACAAATTTTTTTTTTTCACCCAAATTTTATCTTGCAATAGAACGGACGGAGTTGTAACTTGTAAGAGTCCCCACAATTACTTGATAAAACGGACGAAGTTGTAAGAGTCCCCACAATTACTTAATACTAGAAAAAAAGAAAAGAATGGAGAAGATTTCGTACATGAGGCTGAAGGGGAGCCAGAATCTGAGACTGCGCCTCCTGTTATCGACACTTTCCTCCAATCCTATCCTCATCGAGGACATACGCGCCGACGCAACATGGCCTGGTCTCCTTTCCCACGAGGTGTCACTACTCCGCCTCCTCGAAAAGCTATCGGACGATTGCCATGTCGAAATCAACGAAACTGGTAGACTGTAACACTTGCTTGTGCGTAATAGGGAAAACTGCACCACTAGTCCACAACCTATTGCTCTAGTAGCAAGTTGCAAGTTGGTTCTCTAGTTTCATTGAGTTGCACAATTAGAAATTGTCCAATTTTTGTTAAATTTTCGCGTGCTCCTCATATGACTAGTTTTATGAAGCTGCTTTTTGATTCACTTGGGTCAGTGCCTTCGAACATATTTTTAAACTAAGATTTGGATTTTGGACGATTTGTTAGTAGGGGTTGATTGTATAATTGTAGTGAAACGTGAGGTTAGGGATAAACTTGTTCATTGGGGACCAATTTGCTAGTAAGGCAATAAGTTGAGGATCACCGGGGCAATTTTCCCTACTTAATAATAGAAGAAAAATAACATAGAGGTTCTCTTTAATGTGTTTGAGATTTTATGTTTTTGGTTAATTTGTTCTTCAGGTACAAAACTCAAGTACAAACCAGGAATAGTGATGGGTGGGAGGAATTTAGTTCATGACTGCGGCGTGAGTCGATCCATTGGATATTTCTTGGACCCATTGATTGTGCTGGGTTTGTTTGGGAAGAAACCCCTTACAATTAGACTCAAAGGTATGATCTTTGACTGCCTTTTTATTATGGATATGAATGACAATGTGTAATTTAAGCAGTTCATATAGTATAAAATCTATCAAGTTACTTCAATATGAAATACCATTGATGAGTAAAAAGCTAGGATTTGGGAAATTCAGCTTATTTGGTATGTGCCAATCTAGGCCAGTTATTATATTTAGGGCAGCAAAAAATATGCGTGCGAGGAAAGAAATTGTTACATTTACGTATGTGTTACAAGATCTTATGCAATATCCATCTGAGGAAGGAACTTATTATGTTTGAAAAGTGCATCACAAGGTCATACTTGCATTTGCTGATTTATCTGAGGAAGGAACTTATTATGTTTGAAAAGTGCTGGTATTTTGTATCAGTGTGCTATGTACATTGGTGTGTATTTGTCAAATCTAGTAAAGAATACTTTTGTTGTCTATCCCTTACTATTGTAGCTCGATAACGATTGATGGATGCTATGCTTTGGCTTGGCTTGTTATGTCCTGTCTTCAGCCATATTTAATTTATTTTTTGCATTTTAATAGATGGCTGATTTGTACCAATCTCATCAAACTTAATGAAGTACAAGATTAAGTTTGATGACTCTTTAGACCAATATCAGATTGAAGTTAGGTTTAAGTAATTTAAAGCTTTTTTGCTGAAAGTAATTTCCAGGAGGAAATAGGATGTTCGAGTAACCATGTTGAGCACTCAGCACTTGGACTCACCTATGGTATTCCTGTACTTCATTTTAGGTAAAAATCTCAAATTTTGGTGAACCTGGCATCTGTACGTTCATCCATGCCAGGTAACTGATAAGACCCCTCTTCCCTAATTGCAGATTATGACAGAACTTGAGAACCTCCTAGGCAATAATCAACGAATCAATATAAGAAGGAATAAGAAGAACGAGATATTGATGAACTTTATATTGAATTGAAGATTAAACACAGGAATGGAGAATCTCCACAAGGAAAACAGAACAGAACAATTTCCAGGCTATTTGAGAGGCCGGTCTCTCCTTTTCCTTAATTGAAAATCAGTGAGAATGAACGTGCTCATGCAGATTCCCCCACCCCAGTTTATAGGCACCCCCCTTGTATCAATTTACTCCTTTGCCCTTATTGTTAACTGACTGGGGAATATTCTGGAATGAGGGGTGATGTTGCTGCTCCCACATTGTTAGTCCTCTTTTGCCTTCTCGAATACGTAAATCTTAACGGGGGTCTATCAATACCCGCCGCTCCAAAATCCACCTTGTCCTCAGGGTGGAAACTTGGAAACTGCATTTTGATAGCGTCAAAAGGCTCCCAGGTTGCATCAAATTCGGGCAGGTTTTTCCATTTGATCAGAATTTCAGGACCTGAACTCATTTTAGTGGGGATTCAGGTTCCAACATGATTTCCGCCGTGGCGGTCAGCTGTGGTGGTAGAGTTGATGCAGGCTGCAGAGTACCAATAGCCTTACGGAGTTGGGATACGTGGAAAATTGGGTGAATTTCCGCGGAAGATGGAAGCTTCAGCTTGTAAGCCACCTGCCCCACTCTCGACTCCACTTCAAAGGGTCCATAGTACCTAGGGGATAGTTTTTCATACGGTCGCTTAGCCATTGATTTCTGACGATAAGGGCGAAGCTTGAAATATACCAAATCTCCAATTTCGAACTGGATGTCACGTCGATGTTCATCTGCCGCTTGCTTCATCCTCAATTGCGCCCTAGACAACTGTAACTTGAGTTCCCTCAATACATCATCCCTTTCTACCAGCATCTGTTCTACCGAGGAATTAGCTGATGAGCCTCGTTCAAATGGCAGCAGGGGAGGAGGATCACGACCATAAACGATTTGAAATGGAGTGTGTTTTGTTGCGGTATGGAAAGAGGTGTTATACCAGAACTCAGCCCAAGGTAAGTACTCATGCCATAGCTTCGGCCTGCTCGACACGAAGCATTGTAAATACGTTTCCAAATACCAGTTCAACACTTCCGTTTGCTCATCAGTTTGGGGGTGGTAGGCGGTACTATGTTTGAGTGCAGTTCCCTGTGCTTTAAACAATTCCTTCCAGAAGATGCTCATAAAGATTCGATCCCTATCCGACACAATAGACTGGCGTATACCATGTAGGCGAACTAGCTCCCGAATGAATACCGTCGCGACACTGGGAGCGGTGAACGGGTGCTTTAAGCCAATGAAATGCCCATATTTACTTAGACGATCCACAATGACCAAGATAGTGTCTACCCCACCTGACCGTGGTAGTCTTTCTATTAAATCCATAGAGATATCCCCCAAATGAATTCCGGAATCGGCAGGGGTTGTAACAACCCACTAGGGGACAGCACCACATATTTGTTTTGTTGACAGACCGCACACTTAGCCACATAATCCCGCACCGTTTTCTTCATTCCAATCCAATGGACTTCACGGGTGACTCTTCGATATGTTTTGAGGTAGCCAGAGTGCCCTCCCACCTTGGAATCGTGGCATTCTTGCAGAAAGAGATGAACAAAAGTTGCTGGGAAGAACCACCTTTCCTTGATAGCGTAAGACCCCATTAATCAGAGCATAACCTTCCTTGCCAATGTTTCCTGCTTGTAGGTCAGACCTGATTTTTCCCAGTATAGGGTCAGCGGCTACTTCCTTCGTAATTTCCTCCAGGTCCAGAACCTTGGAAGAAGAGAGTGTCACTAGTTCAATACTGGAGGCACTCTGGACAGAGCATCTACCGCCTTATTCTCTAACCGGGCTGAAATTGGATGTCAAAATGGAACTCCAGTAGTTTCGTTAGCCATTTCTGATGCTCTTCACTCACCGGGCGCTGTTCCATCAGAAATTTCAAACTGCGCTAATCCGTTCTCACCACAAAATGTCTACCCATTAAATAGTGATGCCACTTCTGGACCGCGAAAACAATGGCCATCAGCTTCCTCTCATATACTGACTTCTGCCTTGCAGTCTGAGGTAAAACTCGACTGAAGTAAGCAATTGGATGACGATTTTGCATCAGGACTGCCCCTAATCCATGTCCCGACGCATTCGTTTCTACTATAAAATCTTGCGAAAAATCCAGCAAGGCCAGGACTGGAACATTTGTCATGGCTGTCTTGAGTTTCTGAAATGCTTCCTTTGTCGCCTCATCCTAGTGAAACCCATCCTTCTTAAGCAGCACAGTTAAGGGCCATACCACTTTAGCATATCCCGAAACAAATCGCCGGTAATGCCCTGTTAGACCTAGGAACCCCTAAGCTCCTTAATATTACATGGACTTGGCCAGCGAATCATTGCTTCAATCTTAGATTTGTCGGCTGCCACCCCATTTTCTGAGATTATATGGCCCAAGTACTCCACCTCCCTTTAGCCGAACAGACACTTCTTTCCATTCACATATAGTTTGTTTTCTTGTAGAAGCTCAAACATGGTCCCCAAATGTTGCTGATGATCCTCATTTGTCTGGCTGTAGACTAGAATGTTGTAAAAAAACACAGGCACAAATTTCCTCAAGTAAGGTCTAAAAACCTTGTTCATCAAGTACTGGAAGGTTGCTGGGGCATTAGTCAACCTAAACGGCATGACCAAAAATTCATAGTGGCCTTCGTGGGTGCGGAACACAGTTTTTGGTACATCCTCCGGCCTCACCCTGATATGATGATAGCCTGATTTCAGGTCCAGTTTTGAGAATACCCGAGCCCCATGTAACTCGTCCAGCAGCTCATCTATTACTGGAATTGGAAAGCGGTCTGGTATTGTAACTTTATTCAGCGCCCGATAGTCGACAAAAAAGCGCCAACTGCTATCCTTTTTCTTCACCAGTAGAACTGGGCTCGAAAAAGGGCTGAGACTGGGCTGTATAATGCTAGCAGCTAGCATGTCCTTGATGAGCTTCACAATCTCATTTTTTTGGATATACGGGTAGCGGTAAGGTCTCACGTTGATCGGCGTTGTCCCTGGTTGCAGAAGGATGGCGTGGTCCTTTACTCTCAGGGGCGACAGTTCGTTTGGCCACTCAAAAACCTTCTGGTATCTCTGCATTAGCTCCTCACAGTATTTGGGGACTTCAGTTGCAGCAACTCCGGAGTCCAAACCCATACATCCTAGCTCCACCAACACCCCTTGCTCTCCTTCCTGGAATGCCCTGAACATTGACTTCAAGGTCACTTGGGATTTCTCTAAACCTGGGTCCCCTTGCAGAGCCACTTACTCTCCTCCCAATTTAAAACGCATTGTTAAGGTTCCCCAATTAACTTATGTTTTTCCCAGGGACTCCAACCATTTCATCTCGAGAATAACATCCGTGCTTGCCAATTTAAACGGTAGGAAGTCATCTACTATAACCACACTTTGCAGCGAAACCATCACACCCTTGCAAATACCACCGCCCTTCACAGAAAGCCCGGTCCCCATGAGGACCTCGTAGCTGCTTGTTCCAATTCTTTGTATCCCCAGTCAACTGACCAACTCTTCGGAAATGAAGTTGTGGGTTGCCCCACCATCTATGAGGACTACTACTTGCTGCCCTAGAATCGTTCCCCTTAATTTCATAGTTTTTGGCGCTGAAAGACCTACCACTGACTGGATAGATAATTTCATCGTTTCTCTAATTTCACCTACCTCTTCTTCTTCAAGAACCTCCAGTTGCTCCTCGGTTTCTTCTTCTTGTACCAACAACACTTGCAATTCTACATTTATGCCCCGGACTGTACTTCTCATCGCATTTGAAACATAGGCCTTGCTCCCTCTTTCTTTGCAACTCCGAATCGGTAAGGCGCTTGAAGCGCCCCGACTTCACCGTCGTTGTCGTCGACGCCGTTGGCAGTGTTATCACGGTGGACTTTGGTGTCACGATTAGGGCTGGATGTGTTTGAATCGTGCTCTAATTTGGGGTGTTGGGGGTAATGCGGTGATCGCCTGGGCTGTTATTAGGGGAGTTGGGCCAAGTAGGGCTGTAAGATAACCCCCTGGTCCTAAATGGGCCTGAAGTAGATTGGTCCTAACTCCATGATTTGGCCCAAGCCCTGTGGTTTCTTCATTCTCACTTATGCCCGTATGGAAGGCTTCAACCCATTGACGAAGTTCCCCTCCATCACTGCCTCTGGAATTTCCAGTAAAGGAGCTGCCAACATCTCAAAAGCCCTCCGATAGTCCTTCACTGTGGATTCCTGCCTAAGTGCCAAAAACTTCTCTAGTATGGTCCCTTCTTGCGATGGTCTGAATCGATCCAGAAGTAACAGTTTTAGGTCTGACCAATTCCTAATTGGTTGACGGCTGTCTTCCCATTCATACCACGCCAACGCCTCCCCGTCGAAACGCACAGCCGCTGCCTCTATTTTTTCCCAGTTAGTGAGTTTGTTCATGTTGAAATACCGTTCGGCTCTAAAGATCCATCCATCTGGGTTTCCTCCGTCGAATACCGGCATCTCCAACCTTCGACTTCTGTTCTCCACTCTTACGGTTTCGTCTTGACGTTGCCTTATTTCTGCTCTTCCTCCAGATTCCTGAGTTTTCGGCAGATCACCCGATTCACTAGCCATTTCCGTTGGTAGGATTCCAGTGGGGTTCACCGCAATTCCCTTCTCTTTCCGGTCTTGCTCCTGCGCGTCCCATTTTTTCATCAGGATGTCAAATTTCTCCAGTAACCCAGTCATTTCCCTCTGCAGCTCAGATTGCATTCCCTCTAGCCTGGTTTCCAGAACTCCCACGCGATCAGAAATCGTCATCTTCCCAGTTCGAATGCTCTGATACCAATTTGCTAAGACCCCTCTTCCCTAATTGCAGATTATGACAGAACTTGAGAACCTCCTAGGCAATAATCAACAAATCAATATAAGAAGGAATAAGAAGAACGAGATATTGATGAACTTTATATTGAATTGAAGATTAAACACAGGAATGGAGAATCTCCACAAGGAAAACAGAACAGAACAATTTCCAGGTTATTTGAGAGGCCGGTCTCTCCTATTCCTTAATTGAAAATCAGTGAGAATGAACGTGCTCATGCAGATTCCCCCACACCAGTTTATAGGCACCCCCCTTGTATCAATTTACTCCTTTGCCCTTATTGTTAACTGACTGGGGAATATTCTGGAATGAGGGGTGATGTTGCTGCTCCCACATTGTTAGTCCTCTTTTGCCTTCTCGAATACGTAAATCTTAACGGGGGTCTATCAGTAACCTGCACAAGTCCATGTAACATAGGCTTATGTAAACGTAAACTGTGATCCTAGATCTCAGTTACTTTCCAGTTGTTGTAGATCTAGTTTGGACACGTAGATTGTCAAGAATCTTGGCTTTTAATACAAAAATTTGACATAACATGTATAAATTTAGTATAAGTTAATCTCACAACGAGGATTTGTTCCGTGAAAGAATGCCTGTTAAACTTAAAATTGACATTAGGGGAGACACATTATGTTACTTTTTTTTGTAAGCATATCCATGGTTTAGTTCCTGGCTTCATTTCATGCATCAGAGAGCCGTGTCAGCTTATGCAGTATTGGACTCAAACCAGTGTCCAATATGAACATGGTATGATATTGACTTGGTAGCTAAAGTTTCGGAGTTGCATAGAAGTAAAGAAAGTAATAATAAGAAGCATGTATATATTGTTTGATTTCTTAAGCAAGCAGGACATTTGTTAAATTGTGTGAACAAAAATAAGATGTTACAAAAATTATATCTTATCAGTCAGATCTATAATTTGGCTAAGTAACAACAGTACCTAAAAATCATCACTTGCCACCAACTGAGACTTCTTTGTTTTGCTTGTCATTATCCATCATTTATTTTTTTGATATGTAATATCTATCATGGCCAAGGCAGCTGAAGCGAGAGCTTTTATCTGCACTTGGCTGGATTTCCGTCTTTTACCTCTCTCTATTCGGGGACATGCACATGATTTCCAGTTTGATTTATTTATAAAATCAATATGCTCCTCCGTTTTATCAGCAAAACCAAACTAGATCTAATTTGTTCAAATGTGAACTGAACCAAAACAAACTGGAATATAAAATCCAATAAAACTTCCTCCGTGTTCTCCTAACGGAATAAACTTGGTTCATATGGAATCATCAAAATTTAAATTGTGGATAATATTCCAACGGTGAAATGCAAATCAAATTTCAAATATAAACTAAAAAATGTGATCAGAATTTGAAATCAACAAATCAGTATCTGCACTCTTTCACTACTGCAATGCACCTTCTTTCATATACACCAATTTAATTGCGGTTGTTGATCAAATTTCAAATATAAACTAAAAAATGTGATCAGAATTTGAAATCAACAAATCAGTATCTGCACTCTTTCACTACTGCAATGCACCTTCTTTCAAATACACCAATTTAATTGCGGTTGCTGATTGTGTTGGACTTGCAGAGACCTAGGAAGTCCTATAAACATAATGTTTATTAGGTTGGAGATGGTTGTGTTCAGTGATATAGCAAGAATTATGGTCAATCAGTATGGTTGTAAATGCTTAAAAAGTGGAGTGCTCCAGAGCTTTCCGAGTCTCTAAATCTCGATACCAATGGATTGGTGTCAATTACATGACGAGCTCTGTACCATTAGCAAGTTCGAAGCTATTAAATTATATATTTGTCTGGTTTTTACTTCAGTTCTGCTGGACTCTTCCATTACTGAAACTGAACTGAAAAAATAAATATTAACAAAACCAAAAAGTCACCGGACTTGAGATGTCCTTCTTTTGCTAATCCAGTTCAGTTTAAACAGATTTTAGTTCAGAAACCAAATTATGCACGTGCTACATCTATGCTGTTCTTAGCATATAATACTTATATAGATGAATTCTTGTTGCAACCTTGACCTTTGCTATTTGATGATCTTCCTGCCCCTTTCAGGTATTACAAATGATTCCGAGGACCCCTCAGTTGATACATTTAAGTCTGCTACTTTACCCATGTTGAAGCGGTTTGGAGTACCTACAGAAGGACTTGAACTGAAAATTGAAAGTCGAGGTGTCCCTCCTCATGGTGGTGGAGAAATTATCCTGTCTATTCCTATTGTCCAAGATAGTCTAAAGGTAAGTACTCTCACTTCATTATTTGTTTTCTGCCATTTTTTTTATTAAAAATATTTGTGTGTGTGTGTATCAGTTGTCATCATTTTATATCTGTTTACATCACACAGGCAATCTCCTGGATCGATGAAGGTATGGTGAAGAGGATTAGAGGGATCAGTTTCTCGACCAGAGTATCAGTTCAGTTTGAGAATACCATGATACATGCTGCTCGTGGTATTTTGACTCATTTGCTTCCAGATGTATACATATTTACTGATCATAAAGCTGGTCCACAAGCTGGAAAGTAAGTTTATGTTCCAAGTTGATAATGACAGTTTAATTGTAGAAACTATAGAGAATTCCATTGATATATTTTTCCGTAATGCTAATCAGAATTTCTGCCATTTGTCTTCGACTTCAACTGCAGGTCGCCTGGTTATGGAATTACACTGGTCGCCGAAACAACGTCAGGTTGCTTTATATCAGCTGACACTGCAATTTCTTATGCATTGAGAAAGGAAAATGGTGTAATTGAGGACGAGGAGAATAAAGAATTGAACACACCGGAGGATGTTGGAGAGCAAATTGCCTCTATACTACTCGGGGAGATTAAAAAAGGTGGCGTGGTTGATTCAACTCATCAGGTTTATTTATAAAACTTGCTATTCCTTAATGTCATTAACTTTGGTTTTTCTGTTGTCTATTGGATTTCTGAAAATGATTATTTATCAGGCACATCAAGTTTATCATGTTATGCAAAAACGTGGGTGCTTTTATATCTTGTTTATCTATTCTGAGGCGCTGAAATTGAAAAATTAGCTTCGCAAAAATATGGTATAGAAAATTTACTCGTACAAATCGAAGTTTACTAAAACGAAACTAATATAACATGATTATCAGACTCTAGATTTATATCCTTAAACATAAACGAGGTGGTTGCTTTCTGAATTTATTTTGTAACGAAAGGTAGAATTTTCCATTTATTTTGCAGGGTTTGTTGTTTATTCTTTGTGCATTATGTCCCCAAGATGTTTCAAAGGTTCGCGTTGGACAGCTGGCGCCATATGGAATCGAAGTGCTTAGGCACATCAAAGATTTTCTTGGTGTTAAGTTTGTTATTAAGCCCGATCCATCAACGAGGACGGTCATTCTTAAATGTGTTGGATGTGGATTGAAGAATTTGTCGAGAAAAATATCGTGAGTACAATCAAATTATTGGGGATTTCCATACCGGGAGACGGGCAAATATGTGATTTAGAGTTGGAAGGATGCTGCAGATTGCATTTTCTAGCGTCATATATTCTATTGGCATAGGCATGAAATTTTGATGTGAATTTTTTATTTTTTATTTTTTCAATAGTAAGTAATATGTAACTGTGGGAACTCACATTTTCATCGTTTTTAATCCAAACAAGTATTTGATTTGTGGGTTGATGCATTTGCAACATGGTGTTCAATGTTCAAGGGCCTAACTTTCTTTATGTTTATCGTATTTTCTTAATGCTTATGTGGATGGTGCATTTTAGCCTATGAAGTTCCAGCCAGTAGACAAGCAATTAAGTACTAGACTAGGGATAGACAAATTACTTAACCGGAACCAAATCGGGAGAGAAAAATGAACTACTATGTTCCATCGGTTTAGTTGATGATAAAGTAGCGAGAACTTTCACTCAATTCATCACCACCACATCTTGAATGAATCGATGCCAGAGCAATGAGGTAATTTTCAATCTCTTGAAAATGGTCAAAATCGAATTCAATTGTCAACTATCCCGATTCAAAATATGATTGACTAGCAATTCCGAGTGAATTGGAATTGCATCTTTTTTCCATTTTCATTCAAATAACATGCAATGGGTTCCCCTCTCTATTCCCTAAGGGTTGGCCTTTTTTTTTTTTTTTTTTTTTTTTTTTTTTCAAAATTCATTGTTAATAAACATTCTTTCATAAAATAATTTTACATATATATTCAAAAAAATTCCTTATTTTTTAATCACATTATTCAAAAAATTATTATTTTTAAATACATTTTGCCCCAAAAACGAGGCTCAAAGAGGGGCATATTTTGTAACACACGCATTGTTTCTTGTCACTCGAACGTAAGCATTGATGATACTGAAACAATTTCTTGCTTGTATTTTTCTTAAATGTCTATAGCAAACACAATTTCACTGTTTTAGTCCAAACAAAAATTGGATTTGGCTTGAAACTTCGACAACACAGCGTTCGAGTACCGATCTTTTCTTTATATTTAGAGTGTGATTGAGCCACATTATTTTGAAAGAATTTTTTTTGAAATAGTAAATTAATGGAGAACGTGATTAAAAAATGAGGATTTTTTTTGAATTTGCGTGTAATATTATTTTATTGAAAAATGTATAGTTGAAATGTTGTTAAATTACTGTTTAAGAATGTGGTTCAAACAGAACCTTATAGTATATTTCAAATTGCTTATGTCGATGTATTTATGGTGAGCTAAACGTGTTATTTCTTCTCAATAGAAGTATAAACAATACTAAATTCCCTAAAAAAAAAATTAAAACGTAAGCACAGATAATACCAAAATTAGTCTTCACTCGTATTTTTCTTAAATATCTTCAATAGCCAACATAAATCATTTGCTTTATCAATATCCATGGTCCGTCACATGGAGGTATCAGTTTTAATTTCAGCAAAATTAAATTAAATTAAATACAAAAAGGTAAAGGGACCCAAAAATTAGGGGTGTAAGCGGTCCGATTTTACCGATTTTTGACAGATTTTCAAACCAAACCGTTTACACCGGTTTGAGAAAAACTCAAACCTAAACCAAACCATTTTGAACGGTTTGAAAAAAACTCAAACCTAAACCTAACGGTTTGGTCCGGTTTTAAACCACCGGTTTCGTCGTATATTTTTTTTGCCTGTCGTCTGATTTTAAACCGTCGATTTCACCGTATATTTTTTTATCAGTCTACTTTTATGCCATTAATTTAGGAGTGAGAATTTTTTTCTGAACCGACGGAATCGGATCAGAACCATTTAGAACCGATCGATTCTGTTCCGGATCTTCTAAAAAAATAATTTTATTTTAGGACAAATTACTAAGAACAAATTTGTTCCGATCCAGCTCCCGGTTCTAGTATGGGAACCACTCGGCACCGAACGGTTCTCATAAGATTTTTTTATTTTTTGTAAAATATATAATTCAATCTTCAATCACTTTTATAAAAAAAAAAAAAAAAAAAAAAATTGATAGAGTTCCTTCTTCATTTTAGACCCTAGTACTTTCTTTCTTCTATTTGATTCTTTTTTTCTCTCTTCTTATAATTCTTTGATTAACTGATTATCAAGCCAAATTAAAATATTGGGTAAATCTATATCTAAATAAATTTATTTACAATATATAATTTCATTTCTAAGATCCGAAATTTTTTATTTTGTTTTCACTTTGATTACATAGTTGTTGATCCGATCAACACTTTTCATCTAGATTTCTACAAATTATAATCGACAGAATTAGAAGTTGCAATAATTTTTTAAAAGATGTCCAATTCAATGTAGGATTTTGATTGAAGTTTGTTTAATCATTGGAGTACTATGAAATTTATATAAGTTGATGATTGTTTGATGATAGTAATTTATATAGAGTACGTGGGATTGCTTGATGAATCGTTTCAGACTTTCAGTTTAACAGTCTATGGAATATATGAACCTCATTTAAAAATAAATAAAAAACTCAACATAAAAGTCTTACAAGTTACAATTTAGAAATTTTCATTTTTTTAATTTTTTAATTTTTATATATTTTTTCACCGGTCCGGTTTGGTTTTAAACCACAATAAAATTTCTCAAACCTAAACCAAACCCTTTTTGACCGGTTTGGTTTGGTTCAAAACCATTTCGTTGACGGGTCCACGTGGCACCAAACCGACGGTTTCTAAAATGCGGTTTCGGTTTGATTTTCCGATTTGGCGGTTTTTGCTTATAGTCCTACCAAAAATAACAAATAAAAATATTGTTAGGACTGGAGTACCAAAAGTGGAGATGCGGGGTATCGATCCCCGTACCTCTCGCATGCTAAGCGAGCGCTCTACCATCTGAGCTACATCCCCATATACAAAGTTCTCTCAGTAATAATATATCTATCTCAACTTAAGGGTTGAGCCATGTCGCTATCCAATTGGACCAATGTACGCACTATAAAATGGGCCATTCTTGCCCATTTATATCAAAGCTAAACAAGTCCACCTTAACTGCATTTTCTTGATTGATTGATTTGATTCCCCAAAAAGCAGTCTCTCAAAATTAGCAAAACAAACCCCATGGGTGGGATTCTGTCAAGTTTATTCGGCGGGCCGGCGGAGGCGGCTGAGTCAGCATCCGCCGACGTGTCTGGAACGTCTCGCGTCACCGCCTTTCATTCATCCAACCGCTGGAAGCAACACTTCAATTCTTCCAAGCAACTTAACAAACTGGTTCTGCTATACATCTATTATTTAGTTTGTGATTTCAAATTTTCATTCATTAACGCTGTACCGGATGGATTTTAACAATCGGTGTTGAAATCGAATCCAAACTTTGTTCAATTTTGTTCGAATTCCAGTTCCGAGATCCCCGTTAATTTAGCCAAGACTTGCAATTGACAAAAAAATAATGATTATGATTTTAATTGACCTGATTTTAGTATATAATTTTTAAATTTATCTAATTGTTATTATTGTCTTATTTTGTTATGCTTTCAATTTTGATTAACACTTACGCATGGACTTTTTTGAAATCGGAGTTGGAATAGATTCCCTTTCTGTTCGATTCTTATCCCAGAGATCCCAGCACTTGAACCAGGACTTAGAATTGCCAAAATATTAATTATTTTGATTTAAATTTTTTGTATTCTAAATTTGAGATTTAATTTTAGATATCTGAATTTTTATATATGATTTTTGAATGGCTAGATTGTGGTCGATTTCTCGGCATCATGGTGCGGCCCCTGCAAATTCATTGAGCCGGTCTTCCATGAGATGTCTTCCAAGTACACTGATGTCGACTTTGCCAAAATCGATGTAGATGAACTCTCTGTACGTTATACTTCTGATTTTCTTGCAATTTATAATATTTACTCTATCTTGAATTGAGGATTTTAATGATTTTTCCTTAATAATTAATTCGATTTGATTATTTTTAACTATAGGTAGGGGTTATGTTTGATATGATTCAATCTTAAAATTTCCAACTTGTTAGGAGGATGATCCGAAGTCAGTTATTGTTTCATATTCAAGCGATGCGAGGCTCAATTGAGTTTAGACAATCCCAATTGCCCATTTTTGAGTTTTTTGTAGCTCATACCAATAGATAGTTGAAATTGCAGAGTTTTAGACATTCCATCTGACTGGACACAAACTAGTTGGGCAGACACAGAGTGTCCTCCACACTGCTTACGCTTTCCCTTCTATGCTATGATATTGTACTCTGGCACGATAAATTGCTCTTTTCTATTTTTAGCTCATATACCACATTGAGCCTTGAAATTGCATCTACAAGAGGAGTTTGAACCTTAAATACATTGATTTTTGTTTCCATATTTAAGTGACTTGATTTTTGTATCCTTAACAGGATGTGGCGAAGGAATTCGGGGTACAGGCAATGCCAACATTTGTGCTGCTCAAGCAAGGGAAAGAAGTGGAGAGGGTGATGGGAGCGCAGAAAGATGAGCTTGAGAAGAAAATCCTCGAGCACAAGGAAGCCCCCAAATTTGCTGCTTAATTTTACACTACTGATTGAAACAATCCCAGAATGAAAAATAAATATAAATTGTGGGTTGTAATTCTATGATTTGATAAATTATTGATGTTATGGGATTGAATCAGATTGTCACGTATTAAGAGTTCATTAAATCAAAATCCTATCACTAGCAATGAAAAAGTATTTGGTGTTTGGTTTCAAGTTTAATATTCTAGTTCAATTTGTTATTGACCTCAATTCTTGTGGATTTGTTCAGACATCAAGATCACAAAACAAGTGGCTCTAGTTCTGTCTATGTTGGCCTTGGCTTGACCCAACGTTTTGACGAAACTTCAGTTTCGTTGAAGAGGATTAAACATTCTTTATGAGAACTTGATCTTCTAGTTTACCTTCTTTTGTTGCTTGTTCTTGCTGTGACTAATATACATTTAGGCCCCGTTTGATACACATTTTTTGTAAAATGAGAATGAAAAATATAGTCGTTATGGGCCTTACACAAGAGATGTAAAGTCAAATATGGTGGCTGGATGTGATAGATTACGGTCATATTTTTCATTTTTATGGCAAAAAAATGGGAACCAAACGGGGGCTTAAATGCACTCCATCTTGAAAAGGAAACATGCAAAGTGTGTCAAACAAGCGTGTGTGTGAAGTATTCGTGCAATTTGTAAGCATCAATGTGATGCAGGTAAAGTATGTGGGATAAAGCTGAAAAGTAAAGTGGTTTATATATTCCACTTGCTTGTAACTATTCCCCATTTTATAGTGAAGCTTGTAATGAGTATGGTATAAGCTTTGTAATGCATATAGTGCAAGCTTAATGTCTAGGTTGTCTATAAATAAGTTCTTGGAGATCGTTGTCATCATCCCCAAGCCTTGTAACATCTCTCTTACCGGCCTTCATGGAGCTTAAGCTTTTCCTTATTTCTATTTTCATTATTAGTTCGTAGTGCCATATTCATATCCTACACTTGGCTTTTGAAAGAGCATGCTCTCTGATTGTCTTGAACAAACTTTTAAATTTAGAATTTTTGGGAAGAACAGGGGTGAAAACAGACTATTTGTTCAGTTTCCTAATTATACAAATTGAAATCACTTTTTTCGATTTGGTTCGATTTAAAACTATGGTTTAACAAAGAAAAATCTAACATATATAATATAATTTAAATTATAAATGCTAGTATAAAATTTCACAGTTAAAACATAAATAATATCATTATATATATTACAAATGAAAGTTCTATAATTCTAATTATTATAAGGTAATAATATGATAGAAATATTTTAACTTCTTAATCGATACTAATTGGCATAACATCTACAATTGCAACACGTTATTCATTCACTTCATAAAGACAGGAATATAGTATATAAATTCATTGATTATAGTTAAATGATATAAAACAATTAATAAAAGAAAATAAATAGAAAAATCAAAGGCTATTATATCTTCTATAAGTTTTTGTGAATCATCCAATGCTTCTATCGCATCCAAATATTAACGATTCACTATAGGTTTATATTATTATGCAACTAATATTTAGGGCAAATCATCGTCTCAACCATATTTGTACTCAACGAATTCCTGAAGGAATCAAGAATTCAACCACTAGTATGGAATGCAAACTCAAAAACAATTGTCGACTTTTGAATAGCTAAGACGTCTTTAACATTTGAGGAACAATCTTGTACTTATTTGATTAAGTTTTCATCAAAGTGATATGTCGAAAAACTTATTAGTCAAATATTCAAAACGACCATTTAAGTAATTCACAATAATTCTAGAAACCAAGTTAAAATGTAAGTAATTAATTAAACGACCTGGCCAGGAAATTGAGACGCAAATAAATAAAAAAATGTCGTCCCCCTAAAAACTTAAGGGAGCTCGACACAAAAGAGAACAAAACAACACAATTACCAATAAAATATACCAAAACAATTCCCAAAAAAAAAAAAAAAAATGTATAAACTAATCTGAAAAGTTTACCCAAATTTGAGAAAGTTATTAGTTAAAGAAAAGGAAATGTGAATTTGAATTAAAAATCTAAATTTAATTGTCTACACAATTGTAATGAATGATCGATGAATATGATTTAGCAGTAATTCAATACTTCATCCAATTTGGAGGCTTTGCATTTGCAATTATGATGACTGATGCACATTTGAGTATGATTTAATTAATTAATAATTAGGATGGGTAATTGTATATTTAAGTATTTAGTTTATTTGAGTAATGTTTAATATGAATTTACTTTTTAATTGAGATGTGTTTAGTTTTATTTGAATTGGTTAAGATTATATTAATTTATTTTTAGATTTTTTCCACTCGGTTTGATAGTTTGAAATGATTTGCAAAGATTGAAACAATCAAACTACTTCGAAGCAATTTGATTCGATTCAAAATCAAAATGTTGACGGATCCACTTGCACTCAAACCTACGGTTTCAAAAAGTGATTTCAGTTCGATTTTGCGATTTTACGATTTTATTGTTTAGCCCTAAGATATATCATAATAATCTTTGCATAGAAACAAGAAGCTGCTATCTTGAGGTTTATTTATGATTGTTGTGCCTCGGGTATATGTTCAATTTAATACAAATACTATTTATTAGATACTCTTTTATGTTACGAGTAATGTTTTTTTAGCACCATTGGTTTTAAAACACCATTTTAAGTGGTGTTAATGCGGTATTTAATGAGATGTCTTATTAAATAAATCACTTAATTCTATCTTTCATTGAGCCTGTCACTTAACGTCACTTAAACTAATGTTGTAGCACCAATTGTGTTAAATAACATTATTCATTATCATCATATGGAGATGATATTACTTAGTACCTATGAATTAGGGAAAATAGAGAGAAAGGAACCTTGTGCATAATATGAGTTTAATTTCAAGTCCTCAAAGTTGATTTTATTCCAATTCCTCTTTATCCCTCTCTTCCTCATCCTCAAAGAAAAACGTGTTCAAAGTAATCACCTTTATGAAGCTTTCACAAAGCCTTCTATACAGGCGACAGTCTTGAAACATGTCTTGTTGACATCTTTGCTGAGGAACTAGTACTTACTTGGTTCTCGCAACTAAAAGCAGAACAAACGATTCCCTCAAGCCTCCAACGAGACGGATACACCCGTAATAGATATAACACCAAGTTTTTATATTGAATAAAAGATTTAGATAGACATGATTAAAGAAATAAAAAGAGAGAAAATATTATTTGTTGCAGTTTAGTATCGTTCAATAATATTTGTGAAACGTGCCCTTAATGTTTAGAGACGTGATTTTTTTTTGGATAAATATGACAATGGATTTACGCCTTCATTATTAATTTAGCTTGTTTAATCTTTTCTCGAGGATAATATACGACTATACTTTCTTTCGAGAAAAATAAAAAGTGGGGAGTCTTCAATTGGAAGATGAAAAGGTGATTCTCCTGGGAGAATTCTTTGGTGAATGGCATTTTCGTATCTTTATTCCATGAAAGAGCAATATTCTTTGAGGCATTTAGAACATTTTTGGCAAAATAAAGTTATTTTATACGTCGAAAATTCCCAAATTGTGTGAACCAAAAGTTGGGAATTTAAGCTAGGAATTTGCAGTTGTTGTGGATTCTCACCTTATAAGATAGCAACCTTTTTTTTTTTTTTTGGCCAAACATGCTTAAAAGACAGAGGACGACTTTTTGGATAGTATGAAGAGTAATATTGTCAAAAGAAACTAGCATCTTTTGTATAAGAAGCAAACGTTAAAGATGCTCTTAATATCTTCATTTTTTTCCACATGCTCTTAGATATGTGAGTTAAAGAAATTTTGCCGTAAAATTTTTACAGAGGATTCAATTCAAGGTTGTCGTATCGTAGTATCACATTGATATAGTCATATAGAGGCATAAAAGGAATGGAAGAATTCATAAATCAGGCTTTAAATATGACCAATTCATATTTTAGGCCTAAAGTTTGAAAAATGCAAAAATCAGGTATCTATTAATTAATTAAAAATATTTTATTAATTAATTATTTTAAGATCACGGTTATATGATTAGTGGTCACAGTCAGTGTTCTAAATAGCGCGTCAAGGTGTAGCGTGCGTCTGGTGCTAAGCAAAGTCTCTTGGCGCGTAATATGGCGGTTCAACGCGAGGCGTTGAACGATAAGGCGCGCATTACAATTTTTTATTATTTATTATTAAATAATTTTTTGATTGATTAAAAATTAAAATAATATTAAAATAAAAAAACGCATTTTTACGCATTAGCATCGCCTATTCCTTAGCTTGACCTCCACGCATCGCCACGCATTATGCTATTTAGAACCTTGGTCACAGTTACATAATTAAATGTTACAACTAATTTACTGATCACATATTATCAAATTAATTGATCACAGATTATTTTAAGGTCACAAATCAAAAAATTTATAGGTCACAGATTATTTCGAAATCACAGATAAAAAATTTTATAGGTCACAAATCAAAAAATTATAAGTCAATTTATTTCATTGGTCACAGATTATATTTTGTCACATATTATCAAATTTTATGGTCACAGCCCGATCCCGATCCACCACCAATACTTGGTCACAAATCACCGTCCCTCAACCGCCGCCTACGCCACACCACCACAACCACCAACAAAAAATGACCATCACCGCACCACCACCACGACATCCACCTGCATCGCACCACCACCACACAACTGCCACCTGCACCAGAACCAGAACCGTCGTCGCCAAAAACACACCAACAATACTCAACCTTACCAACGTAACCACCGTCTCCATCACCAGAAATCACCACAGCCACCAGAACCACAACTACAATGAGAGCCACCATCACAACCACACAACGAATACACCACCTCCCAACCGCACCAACATCACCCAAATCACTTGTAGACATTGATCCACAGTTAGAAACTCCGACATCACTTCAGATCCACCATCACCACCTCATGCACATCGCCGCCACACACAAAACACCCCAAACCTAATCTCTTCTGCTTGTGGACCGAAGCCACAAGACCAGATCTCCATGGTGGCGGAGCAACGCAAAGTTGCAACTGCCACCGTAGTTGCGCGGAGTTGTGACGGCCACCGCCACCACCTCCATCCCCATCGTCGTGGCTAGATTCACCACCATCCACGTCGTCACCATCACCATATCCATGCAGAAGCCAAGCAAAGGCGCCAGCGCTGGATTTCGTGTGGTGCCAGAGAAGAGAGGTGTAGACGAGGAGAGGAAGGTGGGGAGAGAGAGAGGGTTGGGCAAATGAATTAGGAAACCCTATGGTGGGTGAGGTGTTTTGAAATCTGATTTGTGCATAATGAAAGTTCACCCCTGATTTTTGAATTCTAATCTTTAAACAATTGATTTTATGTAATTTTTCGTAAAAGCAATGGAGTTGACTCGTTTCAGTGGGGAGTCATGCTGACCATATAAAACCGGCTCAGTCCGGTTGCTAGCTCGGCCCACAGGCCTAGATAACTTTACACAGAACAATTGACATCTCAAACGGGCCGGTCCAGTATATAGCCCAGCCTGGATTTATTCCTGAACATTGAAGTATTCAATAGGTCGTGATATTCTAAGCTTGTACCATAAAAGGCCAAACGAATCCAAAGATTCTCCATGAAATTAACAATTCAACAACAAATTATCACTGCATAGTCCAAATTTTGTTTCCAATGGTTGGAGTAGTACAAGAATAATTTCTGTCTTGAGCTTGCCTCGAATAATAGTAATTATCGTCATATTTGTCCGGATGAAAGAATTTATAACAACGAAAAATGTGAGTCCAAACAGAGAACAAAGGCTATATATAAACATGTGTAGGGGAATTCCTTCTTAGAGAAGTAAATACAGCATCTGCCGACATAAATTCTTCTACATGGCAATGGCAATGGCAATGTTGATGAGTGAAGAGAATCTTGGGAGGCGTCTTGCGTGCATGGAGGACGGCGAGGTGCCTGAAGTGAGGCATTGTGTTAAGCGTAGAAAAAGAGATACAGAAAATGAAGTCCATCCAACAACTGTGAAAAGTGTTGGGGAAAATACACCGATAATGTGCATATTATATTCATAGTAAAACGTACCGTGAAATCGAAACGTAATTTCGATTTACCGAATCTGGATTTGAGAAGAAATCATATATAAGAACATGAATTTGTCACGTTCCAAACCTTTCTTTCTTCAGAATTTCTCCTTGCAACATAAACATATAAATAAATGAAATCAGATTCTGAAATCACATATGTAAATGGAAAAAGAAATCAAATATAAAAAATGAGATGTAGATGATGTGATTCGGTCGAGGCAAGTGTTTGACACTTTATCCTTAAGATGAATTTGTCCCGCATCGGTGCTAACGGTTTCTTGACAATCATCTCCCAAGATACAACGACCACGTCTAGCCATAGGAGCACTCCACATGGCTTAGACCAACGAACTCGAACGGATTCCCTATCTACTATAACCATGATTTTTATGCAAGAAATAGTCACTTCTACAAAGTATTTTATGCAACATGATATGAAAGAAATTATATGAAATTGTGAGATGAGATATGAAATTCAAACATATGGGATCAATTTATAGTAGTTGGAACCATACCAAGAGACACATCTCTTGGACTTTATACCTCTACATAAAGAGACATAAATATTGGAAAGTAACCATTCCAAAAGTCACGATCTTCAAAGGTCATGATCTTTGATTAATTTCCATTCACCAATTAAGAATTCCAACAAAATTCCAACAAAAAGAAGTTCGAGATTTCGAGGTGTCAGCAGGCATCGATGTACTGGTCGATACGAGGCACATTTGTGGGATAAACTCTCGTGGAACGTTACTGGAAAGAAGAAGGGGAAACAAGGTATAAGCCTTTGATTTACAAGAATTTGTTTTCAGATATTGTTGGATAAAATGTTGGTGCTGATGTAGAATCTTGTGCTTTTTTTTTTTTTTTTTTTTTCCCATGGATTGCACCATGGAATGGAATTTGGCAATGGACAGTTTATCTTGGTGAGTACTAATTTGAAACCAAAAGAAGTTAAATCTTGTGTACTATATTGTCAAGTACTGAAGCCTTCATTTGACAAAAATCCTCAGGAGCTTATGATGATGAGAAAGCTGCTGCAAGAGCATATGATTTAGCTGCATTGAAGTATTGGGGGACATCAACTTTTACTAACTTTTCGGTATGATATTCGTGTAAGATATGTATAGATTAAGCCTAATTTCTTCTGTCGAGAACAATAATAAACAGAAAAACTATCGACTAAATACACAGACAAGTGGTTCACCTTCATAGTGAGAACTACGCCCACTTGTCCATACTGTTTCCACTATTCTAGAGAAGAACGCAAGTTTTTCTTTGCATCTCTCTTGCACACACCGAAAGATGTCCCCATAGAAACCTGTATATAAGTAAGAGCCTATTTGACATGGATTTTTTTCAGATTTTTTTTTTTTTTAAGAATGTGTGGTTGAATGTCCCAATGAATTGCAGTCAGTTTTATACCCTTAAAACTCAAATGCAAAAGGAATTGCAGTCAAGTGGATAACAGTACTGTATCAGACGGTATGTATATGCAATCTGTAATACAAACTGACCAAATTGTCTCGAAATTTTCTGCAGATATCTGATTATGAGGAAGAAATAGAATTCATGCAAACTGTGACAAAAGAAATAATGTAATTAACGGATAAAATTTCTCGTGTTTGAACAATGAATAAGTGTCTAAAGTTTATTTTCCGGCCCGCAGAAAGAGCAGTGGATTCTCGAGGGGTGTATCAAAGTACAGAGGAGTTGCAAGGTATGTTTTCAGAAAAATCATGATAAAATAATTTCTCTAAATTGAATGAAGAAAATTGTTCTGAATAATTTGTTACTGGACATGCATGCAGACACCATCACAAGGGAAGATGGGAAGCAAGGATTGGGAGAGTTTTTGGAAATCAGTATCTCTATCTTGGCACTTACGGTAAGTCCCACCAAACACACTTCTTGGTTCTCTCAAGTGTCCACATATTTCATGAGACCCACAACTTTCCAACCACACATTTTATGAACTTTTATCAAAATCTACCAAAATTTTGATTTTAATCCCGACCAAACATAGGCATAATCTACATTTTCACAAATGTTGATATGGAGCCGGCTTAGTTTGACCCCACTAGCATCTTGTAAAGCAATGCAGTAGTAATATCTCATCTATATTCCCTTGCAGGCACCCAAGAAGAGGCAGCTCGTGCATATGATATTGCAGCAATTGAATATAGAGGAATCCATGCTATCACAAACTTTGATTTGAGTTCTTACATTAGATGGTTGAAACCAGAATCCAACGCCTCACCTCAAGAACAAAGGCCAAATCCCATTATTCACAATAAATTGCAATCCTTCATGTTAAAACCAAGAGATTTCAGTGCAGGGAACCTAATCAAGCAAGAAAGATTTGAACAAAAAATTCCGGTTAATTCGTGTAGAAAGCCGTTTTCTCCAACAGCAGTCGATCTTCTTCTCAGTTCTTCCATGTTTCAAGAACTGGTTCAAAAGAACTCGAATTTCATGGAAGACGAAAATGGAGACGAAGAAAACATGAAGAACGTGCCACAGGCTGGTAGTGATGACGAGTATGGAGGGATCTTCTGTGATGGACCTCAAGATTTACCAGATGTGCTGTCTTCTGATGATTATAGCATTGATTTACAAAGAGAACTTAATTTCAATTTCAATTATGATTTTCCAAGCATGAGTGGGAGCAACATGTTCAACATGACCTCAATCTGTTAATCGATACAAGTTCCCGTCACTTGAGACATTTCATTATACTGTCTAATTCTATCCAGCACCTTGTACAGTATATTCTTGAGAATTCCTCAAGTTGATAACAGAATTTTTGTTTTTTTTTCTTACTGTACAGAGTAGATGTAGTGTCTAGAAATTTGTCAGTTTAAATTTATTGGGTCCTTGTGAAATAAAGTGTTTAGGTTAATAGCACTTCTATAAAAACAATTTTTATGGCAATATCTTGTACAAATACGTTTTGTAAGGTAATTTTCATTTGAAGAATTAACCTCTTTGAGTTTCTTTTTGAATTAATTTTATTGATTATCGACAATAATTGGAGGACAGGGCTCACACATTTCCACTCTTCGTGCTGTCTGCAATGAATGGCATGTTCCTTGGGAGTCAGAACATACTCTATAAGAAATATAGTCTAACTTAGAATCTTTATAGTCACGGCCGTGATTCACCCTTCGTTCGGCCATTAGTACTCTTCATCTTCTCTCTCGCTCGACCTCTGAGGCTTTTGTGGTTAGATGAAGTGTATTGTACTGGACAAGATTGCAGTAGAAAGAAATAAAAATCTTATCAACTCTAGTGTCCAGCATTGACTAGTTCTACTTACGACAGAGTACATGATATGTGTCTAAAAGTGCTTCAAAGATACATCATTTACAAGGCATTTCACATTTATTTTGTACAAATTCACTATTGTTAGTCTCTAATTTCAATTCTCTTGCCAAAAATTCAATTTGCGTAAATACATGGTTAAAAGTGCAATTAATCGAAATACGTAATTTCATACATGTTGGCATGAGTATTATACTTTTGAAAGAGTATTTATTTGGTGTATTTCCAATATACAGCAAGTGGAGCAAGTGGAGAAAAACATGTTGAAAAGTCCAAATTTACAGCTGTCTCGGGAAAATGATCATAACTTAAGTTGTAGTTATCGAACCAAGGTGATTCAAGTTGGGATGGAAAGATAAGATATGTATCTACAACTTTCATGTTTTACAAGAAGTCAAATTCGCAGAATAGAGCAGCCAAAATCACCGTTGAAAGACCAGGCTGTTACTAGATGTATACAACTTTTCAACCTGTGAGCATCACTCATTGTTTTGGACATATCTTGAGTTATAGAGATCCAATGAACCTGATATTTGTACCAATGGAAAGATAACTCAAGTGGAAACAACTTTTGTCTTGATCAAAAGTCCAAATTTGCTGCAAAACATATCTGAAAAGTAGTGTTAAGTTGCATCTGCCTGCTGTCTTCAGGCTGGACAGAGCACAAGTTGTTAATGTTCACTTGCATTTTGGAAGTTTCTTTGCCTATAAAAGGGGACTTTGGCCAAGAGTTTTGGGGCATCAATTCCTCTACAATATATTCTAATTTTCTTCTTTTTCTCTTTGCTACATTTCATTATGTATTTCTAAACCTTTAGCTAGAGCTAGGGGTGATATTTTGATGAATTTGTAGTTTTATTTTTTATCTTTCACTTTGTTCTTCAATGTTAATCTTTTTACTTGGTTGAAGTATATGTTCTCCAAATGGTTTTGGTTTGTCAAATACTTTGATTTATTGTTGACAAGTTTGGCACAATGAACGTTTAGTTAATCTTTACCTATCAATAACTTATTATGACATATTCTTTCAAACAATTAACGATAACTATCCTTCAATCTATTTTGCAATCAACGTTTTATCTTCCGTATGAGATCACTTCAAAATTGATTTTCATATGAGTTAAATAAAAGATGAAGAATAATTTATACTCATTTATCCAAAGTGAATCCCCAACGCTCTAGTATTCTTCTCATTGTAATTTAACCAATCATTTACTACTCATAAACTAGTTTATATCCTTTCAATTCCCTGTGGTTCGACCTCAGACTTCCGAGTTTACTACTTGAGACAACCTGCACTTGGGTTTGCAACCTTAAAGTTGTAGCAGTACACATCACCAGCATTATATAATCAACCTTACAGAATGCATGTTTTCATTTCTTTTCTTGCTTAAAAATAAAAAAAGATATTTAGTCAGTATATTAAGTACAAACAGAAACATATGTCAGAGTACAATATGTATTGGAGTATGCAGGAGAAAAAGCGGACAAAAAACAAAGAACACATAAGGCTGTTTGATATTCAAAAGCAGCAAGTTATTAAAAAATAATAATACTAAAAAATGCCTAGTAATCAGATGATTCAGAATCACAATCTGATTGGGCACCCCAGAATTTAGAAACTGGTGAACCTGTCTCCGACGCATTAGACGAGATGGGACAAGTAGCAGTATTGAAGTCCCTGAAGCACAAGACACACTGTTCTTCGTCTCCACTTGCAGTAACGAATCGACATCCATCCACAACCATTGCTGAACACCCCAGAGACCCATCCTCAGAACATATCAAGGAATTTGTATGGTTACCAGTATCGACATCCCAAACATTTATACAGGAGTCGTCTAGTCCACCAGCAACAACTTTGTATCGGTCCATATGTAAGAGCTTTATTGGGCCCACGTGTCCATCCAACTCGATGACAGGTTCTACTTTCGGTGTGTTGGAACTTTTTCTAATATCCCACAACATTGCTCTGCATGCCAACAATTTTATAGATCATTTTCAGTCATGAACTCCATTCTTGAAAGTACAAGTTAAAACCAACATCTTTAGCAGTTTTAAGTCATTGATTCTTGTATTTCTGAACATTATATATCAATCCAAAGGGGGAAAAACTAGAAGTCTATAAAGCTGCTTTCCCCATAGAGAAAATGAGGTAATTCATGGGGTATGAATTCTGCCACAAGCCGACTACCCATGTAGTCCTGCACTCCTTAATTAAATGAAATGAATTCGATAGAATTATAGAAACAGAAAGATATCCCCCACTCATTGAATAAAGCATAATGAATTAATTGAATATGCAACATTAATTACTTATTACCTTCCAGTTCCACCTGTGCAAATTAAGGATTTTGAAGGCATGACTTCAAATGAATGTAGTTTTACTTGCTGCATTACCGTTGAAACTCTATGCATTGTTCTTAAATCAATTGCAATGACAGAGGAACCAGCAGCAACATACAGCAAAGATTCGTGGCATTTCATGCCCACAGGAATGCCAGGAATAGAAGTCATTCCCACACAGCATGAAGAACGACTAGAAGATGATGCTGTAGTGGTGTCCCAAACCCTTACCTTTTCAGTAGAAAGATGAAAAGCTTTAGCAATCACTTGAAAAATATAGAGTAAATATTTGACAAGTGCTGAAACGTAAAATAGAACAAAGAACAAGATAGAAGCCCATTGATCCCCCATCAAATACTTGTTGATTCCACCAAATACTAAGAACTATTTAAAATCACAATCTCGTTGATTCCGAGAATACTCATATTTGATCGAAAAGAAAAATCCAAGTTCTGTAATTTTCATTAAAATAACTACCAATTACAATGATGTCTTTAATATTTAAACAAGTTCGCAAAATGTTCAGAAGTCCAAGAGACAAGTCCACAAAACAAAAGATTACACAGTTCACTCAAACCAAAAAGGGACATAAATAATGTTGAAACCCATGAGCCATCGATTTTTGTACCGATGTGTTGTGACCTGTGGCTGCATCATCCTCCCCAGGCAAGAGGAGATTCATCCTCGAATCTTATGTTGGACCTTTCCCCGATGCCTTGTATGGGCAATAATGCTTTTGAAAGATTTGCAGAGACAACAATAGGAAACAAGCAGACTTCAGGAACATAAGGGACATCTTCAAGCAATTTTACAAAATTTTGTTTCTCACAAATGATTGAGCAACGAATAGAAACTTCAAACTAGCCATTAACGTTGCAATTGCTCTACAGATTCACATTGTTCAGGATAATTCGCAACCATCAAAGCCCCACTCTTCAATGGTGAATTCACAATCTCAGCACCAGTTGTCGTATCATCATCAGAATCTTGGCCGTTTTTTAAGAGCAAAGAAAGCAGATGGCCTTCATTGGTAATGCATACCAAAGCCCCCAGCCAACAAAAAGGGAAATAATTAATTTCTCTTGCTTGCTGATTGTGCAGATAAGGTATCCAACTCAAAACTTTATTAGCAGCAATAGAATCTTGCACCTAGGTAGATTTAACTACAGATTTTACTGTCAGGGAGATTATTGCGGATTATGAGTCACACGATGCCTTGAAAAATAATTCTAGGATTGTCCTCCATAATAATATATAACCTCGAAGCTCCTGACTAGACAAGACAGTATATCCATCCACTAAAATAGAAACCCCATGAAATAGAGATTTCCTAAAAGAATAACCACTTTGATAAGAGCTTGAAGCCTCAACATCAAACTTTTTGTGTAGTTTATTATTCTTCAAAACCATGTAACTGCCGAAAATGGGAGAAGGGAGAATTTCGGGTAGGCAGAACAAGATTCTGCAGTAACCAAGGAGCTAATAAGCGCCGAAACAAACATGAGTGTCTGACACACGATTTTTCAAAAAATTATCGACACGATACATCACCAACACGTTGATTAAAATAAATTTTTTATGTTAAAGAAAAAAATCAATAAATCAAAGGATTTGAACAGTGAGAGTTTTCTATTGAAATAGAGATTAAAGCTAGTAAAACAAAGGATTTAAGATAGATTTTTTGCACTTAATTGGGTTAGTTCGCTTTGTCTGGTGTAGACTGATCGATAATTTCGTATCGATGGATGAGAATGCCACCAAGAAGGATTTAAACCCACTTAAAAAAAATTTGACCCACTTTAAAATTATCGAGACCCACTTAAAAATTGACAGGCCCCACTTTAAACAATTTCACCCAATTATCAAACCTTAGAATTGAAAATTCTGTCTTCAACGAGTAGAGGATTCCAGCCACCCATACTGCACCATCAAGATACCACAATCCACATGAAAATTTTCCGGAGCCCATGAAACTTCGAGGCCATAGACACCAAAACCTAGCTAAATCGGCATGGTAGGATTATTTTTTTCCTTTTTTTTTTTCATCTTTTCAGGTCGTTGAAAATTTCAAATAAATAAAGGTACACGCCACCTGGCATGCCACGACATGTATAGGCAATGTGTCAAAGACGTATATCGGTGTCCGACACAAGTTCGACACCGATATGCTTGAGTTGGGGGCATGTCCATGCTTCCCAACTAAGGAATCTTCTCCAAAGGTCTATAGAAGTTCTTGAGAATATTTTTGATTAGAAACCAAATCGTCATTCCTATTGATTCTACCTCATTGTATATTCCAATCACCTTAGTTATATGGCACCACATATTGGCATCAAAGTCATTATGCTCGATATTCATCTCAAAATCCAGAAAGCATAAAATATTTATCCACCGGAATCTCAATAATTGACTCTTCATCTACAATCTAAAAATTCTTTAACTCCTTGTCGAAAATTGATGGGCCATTGTATGCTTACATAAATTGACGCACATCCACATCTTCTTATCACAGTAACCAAAAGGTTAACATATGCAACATAACTCTGGCCAACAAATTTCAGGAACTTAGGATATAACTAAGCTCATACCTAATAATGGAGGCGAAAGTGTAAAACAAAACGAAGAAGTGAAGAACAAAACCCATTGATTTCTAAGAATGTTGGGAATCAACCAATCAACTACTCGTTGATTCCAACAAATACCAAGAATTTATTTACACACAATTTCGTTGATTCCACACGAATAATGAGTAATTAATTTAATAAAAAATGTTGATTTCAAGGAGTACTGATATAGGATAGGAAAATATTGGAACAAATCCTCGTTCTCTAATTTTCATCAATTAACCACCAATTACAATGACGTCTTCAATATTTAAACACATTTACAATAAATAAATAAAAAATTAAAAGTCCAGAAGTTCAAGTGACAAGTAAACAAAATAAAAGAAAACACAATTCATTAAACAACTAAAATTAAAGGAACACAAGTGTTGAAATCTGGTATTGATTGGCAAAATCATTGATGAGATTCCTACCTCCCTTAGTTAGCATCGCATATTTAGACAGATTGTTATTTAGATAGATTGATTAGCATATTAGGAGATTGATTAGCAAATTTTGATAGATTTGTCTTTTCCTTTTTTATTCCCTTTCTTGTACTATCATTTATTAAAACTCATGTGTCGACACTTCCCAACATAATGGGATTGTCGAAAGCAAAAACTGACACTTTGAGGTCACTCGAGAATTGATGTTTACTACATGCCTAAAATGTTCTGGGGAGATACTATTTTAATATCTGTTTACCTAATCAACAGAATGCCTAATCGTACGACTCAACCCTCCAAAAATTTCAGAAATTTTTTCCTAACTTTCGACCCAGCTCGAATATACCCCTCAAAGTGTTTAGCTGTACTACATTTGTTCATGTTCATAGAAATAAGCTTGACCCTCGAGCAATTAAATATGTTCTTATCAAATACTCTCCTATCCAAAAGGGATACAAGTGTTATGATACTTCTACGAAGAGGATCATTGTGAGCTTTGATATTACATTCTTTGAAAACACCCCCATTTACCAAAAAAACCTTTATTCAGGGAGAGAATTTGAGTGAAGATCGATAATTAAACTTTGATCATTCTCCTCATGAGCCTACTCCAAACACTAAATCTATCACACCACCTAGTTCTTCTATGACATTTACAGGAATCCAGGGGGAGGATGCAGAAAAACAAAGTGACAACGAAATGCTTGTTTATTTAAGGAGACCAAAAGAAAGGTATAAGGATTATCTCACATCTAAAGCACTAAGAAAATAGAAACCGATGATAGCTCCAAAACCTCATGAAACCTCCGATGTGTCAGATATTAACCTACCCAACTTTCAAAAAACAAACTCAATCATGTACTCTGTTCATGAAAATATCTTTCAATTTAAAACTATAGCAAGTGTACGGTTCGTTAACAAGTAATAAAATAGAATTGAGTCCAAGTATCGTTCCACGGAGATTGATTTAATTCGATTTTAAATATCGCGACCTTAACCGAAACAATAATAAAGTAATGTGTTTGTTTGTGACTAAATTATAACTAAAACAATCTACTTATGCAATTATGAATGAATTAACTAAACTAAATGCAAATTATGTTAAATGAAGATATGTGTTCTAATGAATGACAAACGCACTAGGATCCCGAATTCCCATGCAATAATCCATTTTAACATTAGTTCTACACTTTAACAACGCGATTGAATTTTGAAGAATCAATATTCTTATTTTATTTAACAATCTCTCTCGAGTAATGTTAAACCTACTTTCATTTATGACCCAATTATATTTCTATGATGGATGCGAACATATAAGAGTACATGAATATTTATGAACACTTAAAAATTCACATAGAGTATAACGATATATTTATATCTCCTATTGGACCCTATGACAATTTACACCACGTCGAGCCTATTTCATTTCGAATGTACAAAATAAGCCACCAAAGTCATACAACTATCAAGCACAATAGTTGTAGAGAAAAGACAATCATGTAAACCATTCAAAATCCAAAAAACAAGTTTTCAATGTCAAATATGTAAAACTATAGATTAAAAACTCAAATTACAAGGTTTATCATTCTCCTAGCACAAAGAAATCTAACCTTGCATGTTGTGAAGAAGAAAGCAAAAGATATAAAAGTTGTTCATCAAAGAAAAATCTTGAATTGGATCTTGATATTTTCGAATTTTGATAGGTTATTTGCCTCCTTTTGCAATTGATTCTCCCCTCATTATGTGTTGAGAATTGATATTTATAGTACTCTCTAATTAGTCCAAAAAGTCCCTAGAATTCGTGAAAAATTTGGCCCAAGAGGAAGTTTCCTTATTGGATTGAAATTCTGAGCAAAAACCAGTTTCCACTTACTGCCCAAGCAAAACCCGAGCAATCGCCCATGCATCCCTTTAAACCTTGGTATTAGGTTTTTATGGACGAGCAACTGGGCAGTCGCCCAATTATGTAAAGTTTCAAACTTTGCATTTTAGTCCTTGAATTCAATTTTTGATTCTTTTAAATCATTTCTCTTGCAATTTCAACCTTTCAACTTCTAATTGAATTCAATTGAACCCAACACATCTTTACTCTTCATCTTGTGGTCCGAATCAACTATTGAACTGTTTCAATTTAGCCTTCATACTTTGAATTTCACCCTTTTTTTTCTTTTCCAGTAGTTTAGAAACAGGTCCATTACTGAAAGAAACAAAAATTTACCCAAATAAGTAGAAGTCAACACTTTTATAACATAAAAATTTAGTAATATGGTCCAAATAAGTGCACAAAATGCACTTATCATACTCTTCACCATATCTCAAAATCCATGTCTTCTAATCCTCTATTTACATGGTTTCATGTTTTTACCTGTAACCTTGATAGTAACAAAATTTCAAAGAATAATTAGAAAGTTTTAGAGATTCCGAAATGGATAGCAGTAGTAATGAAGGAGATGAGACCGCTAGAAAAAAATGAAACTTGGAATGTGATGGATCTACAGAAGGAAAATAAATTTGTTGGGTGCAAATGGGCATTCAACTTAAAATATAAAGCTGCTGGGACAATGAAACACTATAAAGCTCGGCTAATTGCAAAAGGATACACATAAACATATGAAATTGACTATATAGAGATATTGCACATGTGACAAAGTTGAATACAATTTGAGTTCTTTTGTCATTAGAAGCAAATTTAGATTGGCTTTTCAACAACTGAACATTAAGAATGCATTTTTAATCAAGGGAATTGCAAGAAGTCTTCAAGATATTACCATCGGGTTTTGGCAAAGTGAAAAGAACTAGGTATGTAAACTCATGATGTCTATGTATAGGCTCAAACAGTAACCAAGAGCATGATTTGACAGATTTATAAATTATAAAGATATTGAAGAGACAAGGATATCAACAAGGACATCATATCATATCGTTTCTCCAACAATTTGAAGATGAGACTAAAACAATCTTAATAGTATATGTCGATGACATAATCCTAACTGAAGATAATATAGTGAAGATGTAAAGACTAAAGAAGAGCCTAGCCACTGAATTTGAAGTAAAAAATCTGGAACAAATGCGATACTTATTGAGAATGAAAGTCACTAGATAAAGAACGAGCATATGCTTGGATGTAAGCCAAATGATACACCTGTCGATGCAAGAAAGAAAACTGAAAATGGAGGAAATCGAGTAGAAATAGTTAGCTACCAACGATTATTTTGTAAACTATCTACTTGTCACATACTAGACTCGATATTAATTTGCAGTTAATATGGTAAGCCAACATATACATTCTTCAAAGGAAATTCACCTAGAAACAGTCTACAAGATACTCAAATATCTGAAGGATTCCTCGAGAAAAGGATTATTCTTCAAGAAAGTGAAAAAAAGGATGTTCAAGTCTTCACAGACTCAAATTGGGCAAGTTCAACAGAAGATAGGAGGTCGACTACCGAAAACTGTACTTTTATATGGGAAAATATGGTAACATGAAGCAAGAAACAAAAGTGTAGCCGGTAGCAGTGTTGGAATCGAATTTAGAACAGTGGCACAAGGAATATGTGAAGGACTATAGTTGAGAAAACTATTAGAAGAGCTATATGTTACAATAAATTTTTTAATCAAACTCCATTGTGATAACAAAGTCATCATCGATATTTCCCATAATTCTGTACATCGTAATCGAACTAAGTCTCTAGAGGTAGACAAGCATTTCATTAAAGAAGGGGTTGAAGGGACTATTTGCATAACATATGCTCCTACACAAAAATAAACTACGAACATCTTCACCAAAGGACTAACTCGTAGGGATGACAATGGGGTAGATTTGGACGGGGCACCACCTCATCCCAACCCCACCCCGCCTCACCTCACGTCTCTCCCCGCCTTAAACGGGGCGGGTCAGGGCGGGGCGACAGCTTGCCCTGTTTTTTGCTCCGTTTATTTATTTTTTTACATTTTCAAATTTTCAAGTTATGCTATTATTCAAAGTTCAACCCTTAACCTAAAACCTAAAGGTCATTCCATATATTTTAATTTTTTCGATCAAGATATTATAAATTGACTTTGATTATATAATTTAATTATAATAAAAAAATTGGATGGCCGAATTTATAAATTATATAAAACAATTGTTAGTTAGGTAAAATTTTAAATTGACAATTGTATAATATAATTGTTGAATTAGAAACATGATATAAAATTGTAAATACATTCAACAATAATTTAAAACTAACAATTTATCAAAATTCTAGATTTTTTTTTTTCACATGGAGGGTTCGGGGCGGGTGGGTTTTTTGCAATCACTACTAACTCGATAAAAATTTGATGATTTTATTCACAAGTTAAATATTATCAACATTTACCACTTGAGGGGCCGTATTGAAATCCGGTATTGATTGGCAAAATCATTGATGAGATTCCTACCAACCTTAATTAGCATTGTATATTTAGATAGATTGATTAGCAGATTTTGAGAGATTTATCTTTTCCTTTTTTATACCCCTTGTACTATAAAAAGGGATCATTAGGCAGTACAATATATCAAGAAATACAGAAATAAAACATTCTGATTTCAATAACATTGAAACCCATGTGCCATCAATTTTTGTACAGATATCTTGAGACCTAAGGCATCACTATTTCACCAAGAAACTAAGGATTTAAAGGAAATCTGGAATCACGTGTCATAAACATCAAAGAGGGATTTTTGGAGGCAAAATTATCAAACCGATTCAAATGAATCATAGAAAATCTCAAATGGCAAAAGTTGGTAAAACTGTAAAGATTAGAATCTTTTGAATGATGTCCACAGCAATTTTTCCCTTTTGAGTGGGTTTTGGGGGGAGGATGCAGCTCACCAACATTGAAAATGATTCAACAGAAATAAAATGTGTACAATGAGCACTATTATTGGCACAAACAAGACAAATAAAAAGAGTTCGAAAAAAATATGCATATGAGAGTTAAATGCTGAGAACTTGATTTAGAAAAGAAATAATACCTTGGAATTCTTTGACATGCTCACCAGAAGAGATGTTTTGTACCTGGAAGAAGGATAAGCCTTGTAATGATCAAACTATTCTTAAAGTCCATAAATGTAGAAATCATTTCAAGATTTTCCTCCATGCTATTGCAGATTTGGCCCAGTAAAAGCATTCAAAGAATATAGACGGATTCAAAATTGACCAGAAAATAAAAAATTATGAGTTCTTTTAATATACTCAACTGTGCACCACTTAATCCAACTCGCATAGTTTGACAATGAAAAGGAAAACTAGAACAAGAAAAAAAAGGTATCCTAATAAAGCAACAAATGCTTACTCGGCAACTGACATCAATGATACAGCCTTTTCATGTCCATAAAGTGTCGCCCTTAAAGCATGCTGGCCACGCTTTCCACTGGAATTGATGGACCAGAGGCGAACAGTGCCATCTTCACCTCCACTAGCAAATATTTTTCCAGTGCCATGACCTAATAGTCTATCTGACAGGGTTAAAAAACAGGGCCATTATGACCTTTAAAGCATCGATGGTACCCTCCCTACAGAGGCACAATGATACAAAAGGTGAAATCGGATGAAATTCCATAATGGAAGACCTTGACTTATGGCGCTCTCCCTAGAGAGGCAAGGTGATACAAAATGGTGAGATCAGATGAAATTCGATAATGAAAGGCCAAGATGTTTGACTTTTGTACACCTATGAATTAATATTAGCAATAAAACTTGCAGGAGGAATGTTAATTTGGAGGGGATGATAGCGTAGATACACAGAAGCAGATAAACAAGAAATTAAAGACGCAGAATTACTACCATATTTATCTTCAAAGCATACTTACCTTCCACAGGCGAATGAAATGGTCACAACTTGATGTTATCAGAACATTTTCATTTTTTCCTGACTCACTGTGATACATCAAAGTTTCACCAAGGGGAAATAATCTGCAGATAAGATGATTGTGCTCAATCATCAGAAACAATGTCTCATGTAAATAACACGCAAAGTGAATGTATATGATCCAGACAGTTTTTCTAGAATCTCTAGACCCTAGCTTTAGTTGCTTGTAGTAGAGCAGATAGAATTTGCTGAACAATAGTTGAAAGGTATATAAAGAAAATGGAAGCTGGCGTAAAGTGTGTGTCAATAAAGAAATGATTTTTTCTTGTATATATGTATAAAATGAAATTTGAACCTTTAGCTAAATAACAAAAAATTGTGTAATTCAAAATAACCTGGTCATATTTATTGCAAACTTTGAATGGCGTAAACCAAATCACCAGCACACAGTACCTCAGATGATGTATAAAATAAGAGACCAGAGAATACACAAACCTCATACAAGTAATCCTAGCATTGTGGTTATCATGTGTCACAAGGGAAATGCTTCCACTAAAAAGGCTATCAGTGTCCAAGATGCGTATCAATGAACCCTGCAGAAATGATCAAATGGAAGGAAGTAAATTTTGATAAAATGAAACTGGGAATACTTGATTGCATATATTTTCAAAATAAATGCATGTTGGGAACAATATTGGAGGTGGAAAAAAATAAAAATAAAAATAAAAGCGGGGGGGGGGGGGGGGGGGGGGGGAGGGAGGTAAGCAGGCTTCGTAGTTCAAGTTTGAACTTATAAGGGATGGAATTGGAAGGGAGATAATGAGTCAAATTTTAATGATATTAACTCCTACTGTTCATGTCGTGTTATATAAATAAGTAAATGATATAAAAGAAAAATGATTTCCTCTCGTTTTCTTCTCAGTTTTATCAGCCAACATGTTAACCAGATTATCAACATCTGTTCACTTCCCTCCCCTTTCTGCTTATTTCATTGTAACCATCGTTTTCTTTCCTGTTCTGCTACCCCGAGATTCCACGCAAAGTAGTAGCTCATATTTGACTGGCAAACAATAGCAAGAATAGAATACCATATTGGTCGCAGAAATATAAGATGAGAACTCCTTATTCCCCATCTACTTATTTTTTTCTTTTTGGTCTTGTCTGGATGTCAATTCAATTTAAACTTACTGGCTAAGCAACTTCACTAGGTAGTTTTTTAAGTTATAGGTATATGCATCCATCAGTAAGCAGAAATTAGTCATTTTAGTTTCGCTCATAATTGGGAGTAGGGGGGACTCTTCGAGGCAAATGATTGCATGAGATACATCTATGTAAGAAAAGAATATGACAATAGAAACCTAATACCTGAGAAAATATGACATTGTTTTTATCCAACAAAATATGTTCTGAAGGCTTTCCAAAAGTAGAGAAGTCAGAAGATCTAGGATCTAAGTACTTAAACTGTTGTATGGTAGCATGCCTGGTCAGGTATGCGTCCCTGACATTTGACACTTGCGAAGAGCTCAAAGGTATAGGCTGTGGCCAATGATGTCTGCAAGTTTCCCCATGCAAAATAATACGTGAGTAATGAAGGTATATAAGCAGAAATGAAAAAAGGAAAAAGGTAATCAACAAAAATTATCTTCCCCAAGAAGCAAACAAGAAAACAAATAGCAAATTGTCATGGAACTCTACGAATTCCAGCATTATGACATGCATGTAGCCCATAAGTTCTGTTGTTGGAGACTGCAAGCAAGCTGTATTCTTCAAAAATGAGGGTCATTGCCAGTTCTAAAAACAAATAAGATAAACAAGTTCGCCTTGGAATACTGCTAACCAATATCCAATACCCAAATAATATTAAACCTCTAGTGGGGATTAAAATCAGATTTTTAGTAGGTTTTGATAAAAATTGTAGACTTTAGCTTAGATCAAAATCTAGATTTTAATTCCTATCAAACAAGGGCAAAAAGGCAAACATGTTATTCTAAACTCCCTAGATTGGCACTCTCCAGAATGCAAATTTTAGATTTCATTATCTAACAAAATACGAGCATGTTTGGCTAAGCTTAATAAAAGTAAAACCTGCTAAATAAGTGAACTCTTATGCTTGGCAAAGCTTAAAATTTTACTCGTAAGCTTGCCACAGCTTACTCTTAAGCGTAAAATTTTTACTTACAGCGAAACACAAATTAGTACAAATATCAGAGTAACTTATTAGAAAAACCGAAAATTGCCTAACAAAAGGAAACTTTTTTTATAAAACCTGAAAAGGGATTGCCAGATGGAATCAGAATAGGCAGCCCTTTGAAGATATTTACACGACATCGCCATGTTTGAGAGGTCCCGGAGGCTCAGGTAACTGGCGCACTGCACCAGAGTGTCCATGTTCAGGTCCGTCATTGTTGTGGAGCTCCGATCAGGAGATGATGGATCCGCCATGTTTTTCAAATTTTGATTCGGAATAACTTTTTTCGAACAACAAAAAACCAAAAACATGAATTAAGACTGCAAATACATTCAGTAGATTAATTAAATTAAAAGTAAAAGATTGTTTTGTGCAGTGAATAAAATTAATTTTACCAGAAATTGATTCTTGGCATAAAAAGTACGATCAGAAAATGATAAATGCGCGGGAATCGTATATCTGATTGTTCGTGCAATTGCAGCCAGAAATAACAGCCGACTAGAGCAACTAGCTCTTCGGGTTAAATACTTGGTACTTGTTCATAAATAGTCCTTGAACTTTTAAGTGGAAATTACACGCAACCCTACTTGAAATGTGATTTCCAAAATCAGGTTTGAAGTTTGATATTTCAAAAATCAGAAATTTTATTTAATATTTCAATTAAAATAAATATTAGAAATTTAATTAATTAATAATTACAAACCTAATTCAATAATAAAACTTCACACACTCTCTCTCTGCACCACTGCCGCCTTCTCTCTCTCTCTCTCTCTCTCTCTCTCTCTCTCTCTCAACAAATCGTCCCTCCGGCCATAAACAAACCCGTCCCCTCCCAGGCAGTGGTGTTTGTCCGGTGGTGGTGCCTCAGTCGCTCTGAGAGCGACGTCGCTGGATGTCGCAGCCGGTGATTTGCAAATTCCCTCATCCACGATGTCGGTGGTGACTACCTCCACTCCCAATGGTGGCTTCTCCGATGCGGTGGCTTCCACTCTAAGATGTGCGCAACTGTCATTACTGTTGCAAACGCACAGCTACGCTTCTCGACGGTGGAGCCTGAATGTGCAACGCCGCCTTGATTTTAGGGATTTTTTTGTTTTGTTTTTGATTTGATCTATTGTACGGTGGTGCAGTGGTGATGGTGGTGGTTGTGGCGGTGGGTGATGCGATCTATTTTTGTTGTTGTAGATCGGAGTCGAAGAAGAGAATGGGCGATTGTGTTTGTGGTTGTTGCTGACAGTGGTGGAGTGGGGCGAACCATGTAGCGACTGCAGTGTTGGTGGTGGGGGGTTGTTGATTCGTTGATGGGAATGGTGTAAATGGAGATGGTGGTGGTGGTTTGCTGTGGTGGTGGTGGTCTGTAAATCTGTTGGTGGCTATGGCGATCGTGAGGTGGTGGTGGCGGTTGTGTGTTGGTGTTGGCAGTGGTGGTGGTGGCGGCTGTGTTTGTGAGCGGCGGCAGTGAGGGTAGTTTTGTGATTTTGTGAGGTGTTGATTTTCATATCCGACTTCGTGGTGGCTTTGGCGAATGTGAGGTGGGTGGCAATGGTGATTGTAAGGTGGTGGCGGGGCGCAACGATTGTCGAGTGGTGGTCACAGATTATTTGGTTAACTGTGACCACTAAATTGGTTAATCTGTGATCAATAATAAATCTGTGACCAATTGTGACTTATTAAAATCACATTTGTGACCTCGAAAAATATTTGTGACCTAATAAATTTTGACACGTGACATTGAAAATAAATTGTAACTTATTAAAATTTTAATCCGTGACCTCGAAAATAATTTGTGACCTAATAAATTTGGATCTGTGACCTAATAAATTTCAATCCGGGACCTCAAAAAATTTGTGACCTAATAAATTTCAATTTGTGACCAAATTGTGAATTTGTGACTAAATTATGTAAATCTGTGGCCTTAATTTATTTAATTAATAAAATATATAATTAATTGAATAAATTGTAAATATTTTTTAAATGAATATCTGATTTTGAAATTTTGAAACTTAATTTCTGATTTTGAAAATACATATTCTTAAAGTATGATTTATGAAATTTTCCCAACTTTTAAACTGTCAAAATTTAGACCATTCGTAGAGTTGGCAACAAGCTGGACTGGGCCGGCCTATTTACAAGGGAGAATACCGGACCTGTAAATTATTATTCTTATTTTTATTTTATTTTATTTTAATGAAAGAGGACTTCAATTTGATTAAATAAAAAGGTTAGTAAATGTCCTCTTTTACAATTTATAGAAAAAAGACCTAATTTTCATTTAGAATGAATATTTCATCATTTTCATCTAAAATTAATATTTCAATATTTTTAACTTCCAAACAACAATTTGACACATGTAGCATATTGTATTACCATGTATTACTTTCATACTGAAGCATTATTGTTTTGCATGAGTAACACGTGTTACAATATATTAGAATTATGTTACATTTTTTACGAGATTCATGGTACGGGAACTAGCAAGTACAATGATTTGTTGATCGTGGAGGAAGGATCAATGACTAAATCACGAGCTAAGAAAGTCAAAGCAGTCATAAGATTACTTATTCAAGCTACGATGGACTAAACATCGATCACAACTAGCAAAATGACAAGTTTCATATTGGGCATTAAAGAAGAAATAAGATGAATCAACTTGGTTCAAGCAACAAACAAAGGAGCTATGGAGTTCAGCTATGCGACCGCATAGTTCAATAAGGCATGCGACGGCATGCCTCCATACAGGGAAGTCAGCTGAAGATTTGGGATGGCCTATGCGATCGCATTCACTAGACCTATGTGGCCGTATAGTAGTGAAACTATCGCATGCCTCCATACAGGAAAGTCAGCTGAAGATTTGGGATCACCTATGCGATTGCATTCACTAGGCCTATACAGTCGCATGTAGTGGAACTGGATGCGAATATTTCGATTTTCGTGTAATCTTCTATTTTAACGAAAACTCTTTTTTATGGTATCTTTTCGTATCTTTAAACTTAAATTTCGTTTTAATTATGGTTTTTATGAGTTATCTATAAAATAGGATTCATTCTTTTCATTGTAAAACACACAATTTGAGACATATTTACTTTCAACTCATTCTTTATTGAATTAATTTTGAATTTATTAAGGATTAATTTCTTGTGGTGTTCATCAATTCAAGTAGGGTTCATAAGTTTTGTGATCACGATATCAATATATTGTTTGCGATTGTCTTGATTCTTTAGTTCAATAATTTATCGGGTCGAGTTTTTCCAAACATTGATTCTTTGGTTTGATTGAATTTGTCGTGAATTTTGTAGTTTCAATTGCTACGTGGGTTAACATCATTTGATATCAGAGCTTAGGCTATACAAATTAAGCTTATATCCTTTACTTTTTTATTTGAATTTTCATCCTTCTTCTTCGTGTTTTTTGTGTCTTTCATCTTTTAAGTCATTCAATCAGATTAAAAAAGGGGTCCAAAGTCAAAAGTGTCCAATTAAAATTCAAGGAGCGTCTTCTTGAATTTATCCTTAGTGTTCCATTCGAGTGCCTATTCCCACTTTCTTGATTTATTCTAGAGTCAATTTTTCTTACTCAATTTTTTGTTTGAACTCTACAATGATTGAATTTTGATTGAGATCGAATTAGTTCTTTTAAGCTCTTGCAAAGAAGTATTGAATGGAAAAAGGTAGAGCAGTGAGATTAATAGACGAAAAAGCCAGGTTGAGTGATGCACAAGTGTACACACGTGAGACAAATATTATTCTAGATTTAGGATGTCCGACAAAGACGATTCCACTTCAAGCAAAAAAAATAGTCAAGTCATCATAATGGAGAAGATGATACGTCAATTTGAGAGATTGTTTGGGATATGGGAGATAGAATGGATAAACAAGAGGCATGGATGGAGAGGCAAGACACATTGCTTACTAATTTACGTAGGGAACAATCTATAGAAGTTCCTAATGCAAGGAGACATAGTAGGTAGGAGGCTAGAGTGAAAATGAAGTAGGTTGTGGAATTGATGATGAAGCATTAGTGAAGGCTGAAATAGGAAAGATGAAGAATAGGTAAGCTGGGCATGATAGGAGGGCTAGAGATTATGTTGGAGATGGAGTTAGTAGAAATATGAGCAATATTAAAATGGCAATTCCTTCATTCAAATGGAGGAGCGATCTGGAGGCATATTGGGAGTGGAAGAAGAAGATAGAGCTTATATTTGTTTGCCATAACTACTTGGATAAGACAAAGGTAAAACTTGCTGTCATTGAGTTTACTGATTATGCTATCATTTGGTGGGATCAAATAGCAACCTCTAATAGGAGAAATCATGAGAGGCTTATTGAAACATGGGGAGAATTGAAGGCTATCATGAGGAAGAGGTTTGTCCATTGTCGTTACTATAGGGATCTTTATCAAAATTACAAAGTATTTATCAATGAACTATGAGTGTGGAGGGTCATCATAAAGAGATGGAGATTGTCATGATTGAGAGAATGTTGAGAAAGATCGAGAGGCCACCATGGCTCGATTTTTGAATGGTTTGAATAGGGCTAATGTGGTAGAGCTACAACATTGCGTAACGTTGGAGGACATGTTACATGTAGCTATGAAAGTGGAGAGACAGTTGAAAATGAGGAGAGCAGCTAGATACATATTGGGTTCTTCAGGTTCTAACTCTTCTTGAAAATCAAAGTGGGAGAACAATAAAGGTAATAAATTGTTCCAAAAGGTAGGACTGAGCTACTGAAGGAAAGAAATGAAGTTGGTAGCATAGCTACACCCAAGGCAGATTCCCTACCTATTAGGAATTGAAATATCAAATACTTTAGGTGCATGAGATCGGGACACATTGATTCTCAATGTCCAAACAAAGGGACGATGATTCTGCGAGATAATGATGAAGTGGTGAATGATAGTAAGAGTATAACATGCTGATATTGGATGATGCTAGTGATGGTGAGAATGTGGAATATGCGGCGGGAAAGCTGTTAGTCACAAGGCGAGCTCTTAGTGCTCAAATTAAAATGGATGACTTGGAGCAACAAAGGTAGAACATATTTCACACGATATGTCATGTCGACAACAACGTATATAGTATGATTATTGATGGGGTAGTTGTACCAATGTAGCTAGCACTAGTTGAGAAATTAAGATTAACCATGTTAAAACATCATAGGCCTTACAAATTGCAATGATTGAATGTGGAGAGGTTAGGTGAATAGGTGAGTGTTGGTGAGTTTCTCAATTGGGAGGTATCATGGTGAATTGATGTGTGATGTAGTTCCTATGCATGCTAGACATATTTTATTGAGGAGCCCATTGCAATATGATAGAAATGTGATGCGTGATGAGTAAACAAATATGTACAGCTTTACTAAAGATGAGAAATCTATTACTCTTGTATTGTTAACACCCGCATAAATGTATGAAGATCAAATCAAATAGAAAAGTAAATAAGAAAAAGGATTGAGATAAAATGGGAGGAAAATTGATCTTTTACAACAAGAAAGCAAGAGAGAGAAAAGTGAGGTGACTAATTGTGACAAAAAAGAGTAGAGCTACAAGAGAGTAAAGAAAAATCGTCTTAATGAGATGAGAGAAAAGTCAAAAATGAATTTCTTTGCAATGGGAAGAAAGTTGAAGAGAACAGTAGTTAAGAATCGACCTATGATCTTATTGGTTTATAAGGACTCACTCCTCATTTTTGAGAAATCTAAAACACTCCTCCATAGTTTGGCTATTTCTTTTAGGCGTGGGCAAAAAATTGATCAAACCCGAAAAATCGACCAAATCGACCCAAATCGACCGATTTGGGTCTTTTTTGCATTTTTTGGGTGGGTTTCGGGTTTTGGATTGGTTAGTCGGGTCAGGTCGGGTTTTGGATTAACAGTCTAAACCTAATCTAAACCGACGTGATCCAACCCGATTTTAAAAAAAGGGCAAAAAGTCGTTAAATTGAAAAACAAAACCCTATCCTAATCAACGAGTCGTCTCTTACTTTTTCACCTCTTCACTCTCACTCTTCAGAATTCTCTCCAGTCTACTCTTCACGCTCACCAATCACCTCAAAGCCAAAACTCGCCAGTCGATTTCTCTCAAATCGCCATCCTAAAGATAAAACCAAACCAAAATTCGAGTATTCAGTGAATATAATATCGAGACTAGCAACTATGGCCAACCACCACCCACCACCACCCGCCAACCCGCATCTCGCTTCCGCCGCGCACCACCAGTCCGACGTGCTTCTGGCCACTGAAAATACACAGTGTAGCTGTCGAGAAATGCTATAAATTAGTTGCTATGTTAGGTATATGCTTAAAGTCTATCAATTTCATCATTAATTCTCCTTAAAGGCTGATTAATATAAGGTTACTTTTTTATTATGATATTCTTTGTCAAATCTGGGGTTTTATTTATATGATTTCTGCAGTTGGATGAATTTTAAATATACGATGAAAAGTGGGTTGTTTTTCTTTTTTCAAGAATTTGCTACTCAATTGATTATTTATGGAAATGATTAATTAAATTAATATATGTTTCATTTTTGCCTATGTTATGCTAAATGTTGCAGAATCTTATGATCGATTGAGAAATTCCCATTTTCATGGTTCGAAATCGGCTTCATCATATTGTTAGATCAATAGCAGTTGGGCTTCTCTACCTTTTCTTGTATCGTAATACTTGTTTTACTGCGTAGTTCGATTGAATTTTTTTTCAAGTTTTATTGTCTGAAATATGATCTTCTGAATAATTTCAGAAGTGAAAAAGGATTATACTTTCTTTTGCTCGATTTGTATTTACTTTGTATTTCATTTCTGTAAAATGCAGTTTTGGTCTTATTACCAAATTATTTTCTGGTATCGGGATATGGAAGAAGAATTGGGAAAGATAAAAGTGATTGTTATACGAGGATACAGATTGGTTATTCGGGACTTCAAGACCAGTGACCCTTATGTTAGCCTCAAGCTAGGTGACCAAGTTTGACATAGTTTCTTGCTCTGTATAGTGTTTTTCTTATTCATCTTATTAGTACCATCTGTCAAAGGAAATTACTGAAAATGGATTGTGTTTTCTATTCTCGTTCAATTGATTTGAAATATGTGTGGTAGTGACTTGGGTATTTACAGTTTTGAATGGTTATTTAAATGATTGTTTTGAAGTAATTTTCTTTATGGTTTTTACTTTTTATTGTCCAACAGATTTTTTTGGTCTAAAATATAAATCGACCAACCCAACCCGACCGAAACTTGATTGAGTTGGGTTGGGTTGATTTTAGATCAAACCGACCATGTTGGGTTGGGTTTGGGTTGAGTAAAAAATCGACCCAACCTAACCCACGCCCACCCCTAATTTCTTTGTTGTAGGAATTCGAAAACTTGTTTCCGAATACATGTCTCGTGGAATACCACTCATTTGAGGCATTGAGCATCAAATTGAATTCGTACCTGGAGCTGTCATTCCAAACAGACCAGCTTATCAGAGTAATCCCGAGGAGACCAAGGAACTTCAAAGACAAATTGAAGAATTGATGAGCAAAAGGTATGTAAGGAAAAGTATGAGTCCACGTGTTGTGCTAGTGTTACTCGTGTCGAAGAAAGATGACACTTAGATGATGTGCGTGGATTGTCAGGCGATCAACAACACAACGGTAAAATATCGCCATCATATACCTAGGTTAGATGAATTATATGGATCATGCATATTTAGTAAAATAGATCTTAAAAGTGAATTTCATCAAATTAGGATGAGAGAAGGTGATGAGTGGAAAACTGCTTTCAAGACTAAGTATGGATTATATAAGTGGGTAGTCATGTCATTTAGACTTACTAACGCAAATGAATCATATAGGTTAATTAGTAGTAGTTTACTTTGATGATATCTTGATATATAATAAGGATTTAAATGAGCATATATGAAAACTAAAATGTGTGCTTGTGGCTTTAAGAGAAGAACAACTTTATGCTAACTTTAAAAAGTGTAAATTTGCATGGAAAATGTTGTTTTTCTTTGTTATGTTGTTAATGCAAAGGAAATTGAAGTGGACGAGGGGAAAATCAAAGCTATCAAAAAGTGGCCGATGTCTACAAGCATAACTGAGGTAAGAAAGTTTTACTGTTTAGCTAACTTCTATAGATGTTTTGTTAAAAACTTTAGTACAATTGACACACTACTCACGGAGATTGTAAAGAAAAAGTGTAGGGTTTCATTGAGGTATTGAACAAGGACATGCTTTTAATACTATTAAGGATAGGTTGTGAACTGCGTCGGTTTTATCACTATCTAACTTTAACAATACTTTTGAGTAGAGGTGGGTGTGGGTTGGGTTGGGTCGTTTTTTGCCCCAACCCAATTCGTGTAAATGTTGAAACTCAACCCAATCAAATGTTGGTCAGGTTGGGTTGGGTTTGTCGATTTAGGCAAAGTGTAATTTATTATCATATATTCATACAAAATCACATCATCCAAATAACTGAAATACGATTAATATTTAATACAGGGAACAATCATCCAAATAAAAATTCACCCAAATAAAATTAATACAGTCATCCATTATCAAAACACTTGAAAATTAATATAGTAAACTTGTGGCAGCTGCATAATCACAATGATTCATCAAAAACTTTGCATCTCAGAAGCAATCCAAGAGATGCTAGCAACATTGAAAAGTGTCTTCAATCTCCAAACAAATCCCAACAAAAAACACGAAATGTTCTGTTGACAGTCCTCACAACAAGCGCTAACAAAAACACAAGAGCCTGTTGCAGACTGGAGTTTCATGTGCCATTCATGAATGAATCAACCAGAAGATAGGAAGAAACAAATGCAAATAAATTTCTCTTGTTTAGCTTTTCCTGTCAAATCCTTGTGTGAATTAAGGTCAATCTATTTTTTTTTACCTTTTATACATATTGTTGAAATGGAAACACCTTTTATTTATTATATTGATCTTTTCCTGTCAATTTTTTTTACTGCAGTCACCTGAATAGCCCAGAATTTGAATTGGTGACTGGTTTGATTGCAACAAATTTGACATGCTTGCATGATTCCTGAAAGGAAAGATGTTAATATGCCATGGCAGTAGCAAGTGACCACAATAAATCAATGTTGATGACATCAACAAAGTAAAATACAAATTGAGACTCTTACCTCCAATGTAACAACACCAGACTAACCCATCTGATAATTTTCCAGTACTTATCCATAAATTCATATATCATATCAAAATTTCCAGTTCTGTCAATTGGAATTTCCTGAGATACATTTGTTGTAATAAGATAAAATTGTCGCTTATTTATTCAATGTTGACAACTAAATGTAGTATTCTACAGACAAGAATGGAGATTTCTTACATCTTTAGTCCTGCAAAAGATCGATTTTCTCTACAAAATCATATTCAACACGACATCCATCTCACCAAGTGTAAGAAAGATTTAGTCAAAATATCCTTGAAAGTTGAAACATAGTTGGAGCATTTCAAATATGTAATTGCATATTTAGTGATCTCAATTATGTTAATATATAGCAAAAGAAATCTGCAATATTAGAGCTCTAGAACTTACATTCTTTAAGCTTGATAGTGTCTTTGCATTTTGCAACGCATGATAAAGTTAAAAAGCCATTGTTTGTTGAAGTCAAAAAGTTTTATTTAGTGGCCTGTTATCATAAAAAAAAAAAAAAATTGTAAAAATCAGTTCTACAGAAATGCGAAAACTGATGGATCTATGGTTTCTCTGGCACTAATAATATGCCCAACAGCAGCAGAGACCTGACCCCACTAGAAATGCGAAACATGCTAATGGAGAAGTCTCGAAAGGAGATTTTGAAGAGGTTGAAGGAATGGATATTGGAGACTGCAACAAAGGCTGCAGTTAAAGTGAAAGAGAAGGCATGAGAGAGCAAGAGAAACAAAAACAGAAGCACCAGTGGGTATGATCAGCATGGCAATGATGGGATATCTGCTCCCATGGTAGTAGATTGAGTCATCGGGGGAACAAGAGCCTTTCCAGCCATTCTGCTGATACTGCAGATTAGAAGGATACTATGGCAGCATCAATAAATGTTCCAGATCCTGATTTTCATGATTTTGATCAGGACAGAGCTAAAAGTTCTTTTGGAGAAAACGAGGTTTGGGCTGGTTATGATTATGATGATGGTGGTATGCCTCATTTCTATGCACTGATTAGAAAAGTAATCTTAAGGAATCTACAAATCTATCAATTTTTTCTCCCAGAAATTGTAAAAGTCAGTTATATAGAAATGCGAAAACTGATGGAAACATACAAATCATGAAATTATTGACTGATTAATATGCCTACCTGAAAAGTGAAATATTGTAAAATGAATGAATCACTTACGTTGGGCCAATGGTCATCTTCAGTTGATTTTGAATTCATTGATTCTAAAAGTTCATCCATTTGGTTGTAATGCTCAACAGTTCGGAGAAGCTTTCAACCAATTTTGAGTGCATACTAAGACCTCGACCATCCTAGGACTTTAGGAATTACGGAAAGTATCAAGTATCATTCCTCCAGTACTAAATGCATTTTCTGAAGTAACAGTTGAAACTTGAATTGCCAACACATGTTTGGCCAAATTGGACAAAACACCATACTTATTTCTATTAGCCTTCCACCAATCTAGAACTTCAAAATCATTTTTCTCTATGCTTTCACGAGCATCCAATAAGTATCGTTCCTCATCATTTTTTCTTATCTCAACTGAATCCTTCAGTGTTTGTTTTTCCATAAATCTACTAAGACGAGCATCACTCATAGAAGAAGAACATCATTTATATGTATTGATAGAACTTAAAGACTCATCGGTTGACAATTTACTACTTCCGCCAATACTTTTATGACGCATGATAAGTGCGTTTTACACACTTATTTAGACCACAAAATATGGACAATTGTGGATGTATGTGTTGAAATATGGCTTAATTCGATACAATTTGTGTTTGTAGGACTATTTTGATGGATGGAACGAGAAGTATGTGAAAACGAGCGAAAAATGATCAAAACTGAAGAAAATGAAAGTTCAAGGACTAACGTGCAAATATTCAAAAGTGTGTCGACCCAATTGATGAAGATTTGAGAGTACTAGGAGTCAATTGATTGAAAGAAGACGTCAAAGGGATAGAATATCGTCAAAGTATGATCACAATCAATTTCTAATCGAAAACTTATGCACCGGCTTTTAGCCTCATATTGAGACCGATTGTTGACATGGTAAACAATCGAATTGGAAGATGATATCTAAATCAAAGTTGTAGCTCTTTGAGTTATCTTTCCAATTCACTTTGAATCACTTCAATCGGACATCAGTAGACAAAGTTATGATCGAAATACCGAAAACTATCCAGCGGAGAAAAAAGTTGTTCCAAGCGACCCCAAGCGGTCGCCCAAGTACATTCAGGGAATCCAGGAAGTAAATTTTACAAACCAAGCAGTCGCTTGACTTATAACCAAGCGGTCGCTTGGTTCATTTCTGACCCGAAAATTCTAGTTTCCTTTTTAAGTTAAACACCTATGGAAACTCGATCTTGGACTTCTTTATAACCCTAAACTCGACCAGAAACGGGGGCTACACATATTTTTGACAGATTCTACACATTAGAGAGCAAGACAACAAGGAAGGAGAAGAAGATTCATCTCAAAATTCAAGATTTAACTCAAGAATTAACAGGGTGATGTCGTCTCCAACCTATATATTTTGTTTTCTTACTTCTATCATGTTAGGCTAGTTTTTCATGTACTAGGTGAACGATGAACCTCACAATGTGATCTTGTAATTTCTATTTTGCAATTTGATATTTAAACACGTTTGATGGATGTTGAATGATTTATATACAATTTATTTTCTCCATAATTAAATGCATGTGATTATGTGAGTTTAGGTGGTCTATTTTATGCATTCGAAAGAATGGAAATAGATTTTACAAGGTATAAATCATCGTAAGGTTCGATAGGGGATAGAAATATACTGCTATGCTTTGCCTGAATCTCTAAGTGTTTACAAAACGTTATGCATTCTTGTATATTGCATTTGTCATATAAATATAGTCAAATGGTATGCTAGAATTGGTTCAATTCTACTCGAAAGAGATTGTTGGATAAGTTAGAAACATTGATTCTTCAATCAATTCATCGTGTCATCAATTTGTGAAATAGGAGTTAAAAGTGAATTTGTTTGGTGATTCGGGATCCTAGTGCGTTTTTATTATATTAATTTCATAAAATTTTCATTCGGCTTTCATATTGCATTCTAGGATAATTTGCATTTAGTTTACCAAACTCATTCACAGTAGTTTTCATAATTTAGTTTGGTTAGTTTTTAGTATAAAAACACATTAAAAACTCATCTTATTTCAGTTAAGGTCGAGATAATTAATATTAAACTACTCAATCTCTGTGGGATCGACAATCTGGACTCTAAAAGTCCACTTTATTACTTGTAACGAACCGTACACTTGCGGTGGTTTTAAATCGAACGGTATTCTCGTGAACAAGTTTTTGGCCCCATTGTCGGGGATTGAGTTTTAGTTTAATTTTAGTTATTAAGACACTAATTCGAATATTTTTCTTTTATTTTGATTTTAGTTTAGTCAGATAACTTGTTGAACTTCATTCTTTCGACTTTTGCTTATTATTGGGCAATTTTGGCTATTTCAGATTTGCATGCTAAGATCGATTGGAGGGGACTTGATTCCAGCTGATCTAGAAATCGAGCGTACTTTTCGCCAATTACAAAGAGAAGCTAGAATAGCACAACAACAGCAAATGACTTACGAACGACAAAATCCAGTAATTCCGACTAACGAGGAGGAAGCAATGGACGAAGAAAACATGCTTGTAGGAGATTTCATGATTCCCCAAATCATTCAGAGTTAATCCAGCATCGTGTATCCACTATTTGGGCAACCAAATTTCCAATTGAAGACCAATATCATACACTTGTTTCAGAATGGACATCAGTTTTATGGGAGAGCTGAGGAAAACCCACTACATACATCTCTAGATTCTTGGAGATGTGCCAACACTTTAGATATCAGGGTATCTCAGATGACGTCATCCATTTGAGGCTATTTCCACACACATTGCGTGACAAAGCACTTGAATGGCTAGATTCTCAACCGATCGCTAGTATCACCATATGAAATGATCTTGCTCAAAAGTTCTGTACCAAGTTCTTTACACCAGCCAAGATTGCAAAACTGAAGTATGATATCTCTATCTTCCGTCAAGGGGATTCTGAATCATTTGATGAGGCATGGAACAAGTTCAAGCACATGCTTCGGAAGTGTCCACATCACGGTATCAGCAAGGGACTCCAGGTCCAATACTTCTACGCAGGACTGCTTCCGTCTTTTAAAAGGCAATATAGATTCTTCATCTAATGGGTCGGTGTATACTAGGACAGTTGATGATGCACTGAAGCTATTTGAGACTGTGGCTACTACTTCAGCCATGTGGTCTTCAGAACGAGCAGTTTAGAAGAAGGCACGAGATTTGTTCGAGGTGGATACTTATTTAGCTTTGTCAGCGAAGGTTGATTCACTATTCCATAAGGTTAAAAGCATATCACAGACCGCCAATGCAGCAACTGTCAAGAACCAAGTTGTGGGGAGTGTGGAGCTGATCACACTACTTCAAACTGTCCAATTCTCACACAGGATGTAGAGCAGGTGGATTATGTGCAATGGGGTCAACGCCAGCAGAACAACCCGAATTCTGAGACATAATCTGGGGTGGAGAAAACACCAAAATTTCTCATGGAGTAATCAAAATCAAAATCAAAACCAGAACAAACCACATGATCAATTTCAACAGCAGGAGAAGAAGCCACAGTTGGAAAAAGTGCTTGGAAAATTCATAGAAACAACTCATCAGTACATGGAATCCAACAATTAATTTATGAAGAAGACAGAAGCCACTTTCCAAGAACAAAAGTCTGCAATTAAAAATTTGGAGATTCAAATGAGGCAGATGGCACTTACTATGACAAGCAGGGCACCAGGAACTCTACCCAACAATACCGAAGTGAATCCCATGGAACAATGTCAAGCCATTACTACAAGAAGTGAAGTTCAACTACCGGATATCACTGTGAAGAGACCGGGTGAAAACAAAGATATACTATCGTCTTCAGAGAAGGAAAAAGCTGAACAGACAAAAGAGACATCTCCAAGGAAAAGTTCAGATACATCACAGAATAAAACACCTGCCCCGATCAATCCTTACGAGCCACCAATTTCATTCCCTCAGAGGTTGAAAAAGCATAAATGGGAACAACAGTACAAAAAATTCCTCGAAATTTTCACAAAGCTCCATATCAACACCCCATTCGCAGAAGCACTGTTCAAAATGCCTAACTACGTCAAATTCCTGAAGGACGTTGTCTCCAAGAAACGAAAGTTAGAGTAACATGAGACAGTAATGCTAACAGAGGAGTGCAGTGCTCTTATTCAGAAAAAGCTCCCACCAAAACTGAAAGATCCAGGGAGTTTTACTGTACCTTACACTATTGGTGAATGCCACTTTGATAAAGCTCTATGTGATCTTGGCGCCAGTATTAATCTGATGTCTCTTTCTGTTTTCAGAAAACTTGGATTAGGCGAGGCAAAAGTAACTACGGTGACGCTGCAATTAGCTGATCGATCATTAACACATCCGAGGGGGGTAATTGAAGACGTACTGATCAAGGTGGACAAATTCATTTTTCCAGCCGATTTCCTCATTCTGGATATGGAAGAAGACAATAATGTTCCACTTATTTTGGGCAGACCATTCCTAGCTACCAGCAGAGCTCTAATTGATGTTCAAAAGGGAGAATTAAATCTGAGACTTGGCGAAGAACAGATCACATTTCTCGTGTTCAAAGCCATGGACTTCCATACCGAGTTAGATAAGTGCTATCAAATTGATGTGGCAGAGGATGCGCCGCAGGACAACACTGTTTCTCAAGACTCTTCAAACACTGCTAATGTTCATAATGTGCATACTCAACTCACTCAAAATTATGAGAAGCAAGAAGCCTACATTGTGGATTTTGAGGCAGGATATGAGGAGAAATCAAAAGACATGGATAAAGGTGCAGTTAAAGTCTGGAGGAAAGCTACAGTAAGAAAGAAATGGTCGTTGAAAAAGTTGCTCTCACACCACCGGAGTCAAACTAGCACGGTATAGTCGAGTTATATAGACTATAAACTAGTGCTTGTTGGGAGGCAACCCAACATTTTTACCCTTTTATTTATTTCGTTTTATGCATTAGATTATTTTTTCATGATTTTATGCATTTTTAGTAGTTTTAGATAATCGTTCACTTATTCTATCAATTTCCATTATGCAGGCCAACTTTCGTCCTTTGTAGGATTGCACCATAAAAAATTCTTAAGGAAGGGAAAATGTTGTCTCCACCACTTGGAGATAGCATATCGGGACTCGGTTTCTTCCACCATCTTCACCACCGCCTCCATTCTGATCAGGGGAGTTTTCATACCCCCATGTTTTATTTTGTTTGAACTTTGTCATTCAAATTCTGTATTTAACTCTTACACTTTACACATTGAGGACAATGCTTAGTTCAAGTTTGGGGGGTGGTAGAATTTTTATGACAAAATTAGTGGACGTTTCATTACTTTTTCGCTATTCATCGATGTTTACTGCTTTCTGTGTGTTTGTTATGTGAAAAAAAAAATCTTTTTTTGCTTATTTCAGTATTTCTTTGTTTTGTGTGCTTGTGTGGGTTTAATGGCCTTGCCGGCAATGATGTAGTTATTGGAATCATTATGTGCTATGAATAGTGGATATTGTGCATGTTAGGTTGATCAATCATTGTCTATGTGTAAACTTGACACTTCTTGCGCACGACACTCATGATGAGCATATTAAGATAGTGATTGGGTTCATGATTTATAGAAGAATTGAACATGATAGGTTGACCCGAAAAATCATCTATTGTATTTATCAAATATCTATTCTTGTAGTAGTTTGGAGATGATTTAGCTATTACACGGGAACAGTAAGATGAGTGGGGATTCCATGCATGAAATTAAGTTGTGTGGATTGACTTAGACCAATGAGGCGAAGATGAGGTGAAAGTTTTAAGTTAGATGTTAGTTTTTGAAACTAAATGTCTAGAAAAATAGGGGCACTACATTGAATTGCGTGAGAAAAACTCTATTCTAAGCCTTTATGACTCGAGCAAGTAAGCCTGCGAGGGTGGTTGAAACCTGGTGCCCTAAAGTCAACTGACTTGAGAGTCATCGGCCTAAAGTTCGCTACAGAGGTCATATAGAAAGCAAAAGAGAAAGAATCAAAAGAAAAAGAGTGAAAATACATATTCTCGAGTCTTTATAACTTGAATAAGTAAGCCTGAAATGATGAATAAAAATCTGGTGCCCTAACATCAACTGATTTGGGAGTCATCGGCTTAAAACTCGATACATGGGTTATATAGAAAGCAAATGAGATATGTTAAAAGAAAGAAAATGGAGTGAGAAAAGAGCCTCAAGACATTTAGTTGATGAAATTATACATTTGATACAAGACAAGTAACTTAATTTAGTCTTAGAGGTTGAACCAATCAAAGAAATAGGAGAATCTCTACTTGTTGAACTGTGAACTTGTGATTGTGAGGTCTATCCAAACTAAGAGAGGGTAAGAACTTAAGTGAATCAAATCTCTACTCTAGAACACACCCTGGGATAATTAAGTGAAAAGAATAAGTCTGGGGGGTGTGTATCTCTCGAGCAAAAAAAAGGAAAAAATTGACTATTTCAGGTCGAAATTTGAACCCGTTATAAGCTTGGTATGTTTGCATGAGTATACACACACGTCAAGTTTTGCATATGATAAGTGGAGATTGATCTGATTTTGCACTGTTGAAACTATTCACTATGTTTATTATTAAATGCTAATCTTGAGACACGACAAGTCATTGAACCATATTTTGTGTTGAGTTAAGTCACCATCTTGTTTGAGGACAAACAATAGTTCAAGTTTGGGGGGTTTGATAAGTGCGTTTTACACACTTATTTAGGCCACAAAACATGGACACTTGTGGATGCATGTGTTGAAATATGGCTTAATTCGATATAATTTGTGTTTGTAGGACTATTTTGATGGATGGAACGAGAAGTATGTGAAAACGAGCGAAAAATGATCAAAACGGAAGAAAATGAAAGGTCAAGGATTAACGTGCAAATATTCAAAAGTCGTGTCGACCCAAACGATGAAAATTTGAGAGTACTAGGAGTCAATTGGTTGAAAGAAGACGTCAAAGGGATGGAATATCATCAAAGTATGATCACACATCAATTTCTAATCGAAAAATTATGCACCGATTTTTAGCCTCACATTGAGACCAATTGTTGACATGGTAAACGATCGAATTGGAAGATGATGTCTGAATCAAAGTTGTAGCCCTAAACTCCACCAGAAACGGGAGCTACACATATTTTTGACAGATTCTACACATTAGAGAGCAAGACAACAAGGAAGGAGAAGAAGATTCAGCCCAAAATTCAAGATTTAACTCAAGAATTAACAGGGTGATGTCGTCTCCAACCTATTTATTTTGTTTTTTTACTTCTATCATGTTAGGCTAGTTTTTCATGTACTAGGTGAACGATGAACTCACAATGTGATCTTGTAATTTCTATTTTGCAATTTGATATTTAAACACGTTTGATGGATGTTGAATGATTTATATACAATTTATTTTCTCCATAATTAAATGCATGTGATTATGTGAGTTTAGGTGGTCTATTTTATGCATTCGAAAGAATGGAAATAGATTTTACAAGGTATAAATCATCATAAGGTTCGATAGGGGATAGAAATATACTGCTATGCTTTGCGTGAATCTCTAAGTGTTTACAAAACGTTATGCATTCTTGTATATTGCATTTGTCATAGAAATATAGTCAAATGGTATGCTAGAATTGGTTCAATTCTACTCGAAAGAGATTGTTGGATAAGTTAGAAACATTGATTCTTCAATCAATTCATTGTGTCATCAATTTGTGAAATAGGAGTTAAAAGTGAACTTGTTTGGTGATTCGGGATCCTAGTGCGTTTTTATTATATTAATTTCATAAAATTTGCATTCGGCTTTCATATTGCATTCTAGGATAATTTGCATTTAGTTTACCAAACTCATTCACAGTAGTTTTCATAATTTAGTTTGGTTAGTCTTTAGTATAAAAACACATCAAAAACTCATCTTATTTCGGTTAAAGTCGAGATAATTAATATTAAACTACTCAATCTTTGTGGGATCGACAATTCGGATTCTAAAAGTCCACTTTATTACTTGTAACGAACCATACACTTGCGATGATTTTAAATCAAACGGTATTCTCGTGAACAAGTTTCCATCAAATTGGCTTTCAAAGACTTCATCATGTTATTAACAACTTCTCCATCCATATATAGATCATTCATATAATATTCAACATAATCCATTTTGTATCTTGGATCGAGGATAGTAGAAAAAAACAACAATTGATTCACGTTTTCCATTTTACTCCAATACTTATCAAACTTATGCTTCATGTTAGTCTCCATTTCACCCAACAAAAAGTTTCCACTTAATCTCCATTCATCCATTTTGATTACAATATTACAAATTTCATGAAGATAAGCACAAACACTAACATGCAATGAAGCACTAAAAGTCAAAGTCACATTAAAGAAATTTTGAAGAAATTTAACAAACATATATGCATTTTCCCAATCTAAACTTAAAGGAGGTCCACTCCTCATTCTACTAGCATCATCTTTTCGAAAGTAATGCAAATACTGAGCATTCTCCTCTTCTAACATATCGAAAGGTTTTTCAAATTTCAATGTCATTTCCAACGTCAAAGTTCTGTAACACCCCGGATTTTAATTTTATGTGGGCTAATTTAACGTTTGGACATTTAGCATATGAAATAGTCAATGTCTAATATTGTCATCACACTAAAGTCTAAAATTTGAAATGATTTATTTGTCTATGTGTACTTTTAGAATTTGTCGTAAATTATTTGGGTCGAATATTTTAGTATTTTAGAAATTGAAAAAAAATTATATCTCGCACTAGTTATGTTCATATTAGTCTAACAGAAAGAAATGTGTTATCCTTCAATATTTTATTAGTATATATTGAAGAGAGATAAATGGAGTGACTACAAGTACATTTACGTAGTGGAAAGTTAAAAAAAAGATATAAAAAATAATTACCCATTAACCTTAACAATAACGAGTCAATAGCATAATTAATCCTTAAATTAACCTGAATGCACTGATTGGAATTATTGATCAGCCTTTTGAGTTCCTTGGAGTTACGTGTGGGAGGTGTATATGTATGTGGTGTGAGATGAGAGTGTTTCATTGAGAAATTTCATAAATTTCGTTCTAATACACACTCGATCCTTTTACATATTATCATTTTAAAACACGTTTTAGTTATACTTGGTATCAAGTTGAGGTAAGAATACATTGTGCAAATGTGATAAATTATTATTATTATTATTTTTTTATGTTTATATAATTTTTGGCATAAAATACTTTAAGACCTTCGGATCGTTCACTATATTAAATCCTTTGGGATGGACTTTCGGGTCACTATGTTAAATCTTTCGGGATGGACCTTTTGGTCAATATGTAAATCCTAAGGGATATAGGAATTCTTATGAAATTCTTTGAACTATTGGAATCGCGACCAGCTGCTTTAAATCTATGAAATGTCAGTATGTTATGGCATTTTATGTTTATATCTTGTTAATAAGAATATGTACATATTTTTACTGAGTGTTTTCAAAATACTCACTCTTATAATATCATTTCATATTAGAACGGGTCGTGTGAACGCGTGCAAAATTAGCCGAGTAATGCTAATGGGGTTGCCAAGTAAAATTTCAGAACTGATCATTACAAATATTATTTTAAGAATAAAAGTTATGTTAAAGTTTATGCACGTTATTTTAGTTGTTTGGCGCTTGAGCCTTGACATTTCTGTGATGAATTGAATTTGACGTATTTAAATCTTCATATTTAAGATTTAATTATATATGCAATTTTTATTTAAATTGTTGAATAAAAAAAATATTGATATGGTCCCGATATTTACACAATAGTGTTAAATTCTGTATAAAATAAATAATAAATATTTTGGTAACACTCAAATCTTCATTTTAAATAAATAAAATATATGTGGTAGATTTTGGGGGCGTTACAAGTTCCACCTAGTTGAAACATCCAAAAATACAATGGACTTGCAAACAATCTTCTCTTTCCTAGCACACTCCTTTAATTTTTCATACCTAGCAGGAGAAGATTTCACATATTTGAATATTCACAATGGAGTCATGTGCTTCTCTCAACCCTTCACCAACGATCAAATTAATAATGTGTGCACTACATCTCAAGTGCAAATACCTCACATCTAGAACACATCCATCACTATTCCAAGCAACTACCTTTTGCCTAAGATAAGCAATAATTGTGTCATTGGAGCTTGTATAAGAAATAATTGTGTCATTGGAGCTTGTATTATCAACGTGATTGTAAAAATTTTCTCAATCCCCCAATCATGCAAACAAGTCTAAATTATTTTTCCAATAGTTTCTCCGCTGTAATTTGGAACGACACAAAAATTCAAAATACGCTTATTAAGCATCCAATTGTAATCAATGTAGTGTGTTGTAAGAGACATGTAATTAACATTCTGAATAGAAGTCCAAGTATCAGTTGTAAGGAAATCCTCTGACGGTGACAATAAAAGGCATATCTCAATTTCAGTTTTTCATCCAATGACAACTGATAAATGTCTCTAATGAGAGTCCTGTGAGATGGAACCTAAAAATGAGGACATGCTACACCAAGCAAGAGCCTAAAACCACAAGTTTCAACAAACCTAAAAGGTAATTCATCCAAAACTATCATTTAGCACATGCAACTCTACAATCTTCCTTGCTTCGACCAACAACAATAAGATTGTTCTCTCCATCCTCTTTGTTGTTCTCAAATGATAAGGTTCTCTACTTCTTATCGACCAATCTACCTGGATGCTTCTTACATTTATTTGTCAAATGATTACTCAATGTACTAGTATCACACTTCTTAGTGCCACAAGCATAATCTACTCCACAATAATTACACTTACACCTAACATCTGGATCATCCTTTGAGCCTAATAGAGCGAAGTGATTCCAAACATAAGAAGCTAATCTATTAGATTTTTGTTTACCTAATATTGACGGTGCACGTAGAGGAAGACCATATTGCAAATCTGTGTCATTTGATTGAGCTTGTGTGCCACGTTCTTCCCGTACATCCATATCTACCAACATATTCTACAAAAATTATGAATACACCAAAATACATCTATTAAATTACAATTATTAATGCACTACAAGGAAGGAAGAATATTGCACCTTAGTCCATTACTTAAGGACAATGTAAGTTATTCCGACTCCAATTTTCAGAAGATTATATAACAACATGTCTTCAACTACATAAGTACCAACACAAAAAAAGAAAAAAAAATAGTGAAAAAAGCCGAGTGAATTGCCCAAATAGTCACTAAACTTTACACCATACTTCCATAAGGTCACTGAACTTTAAAAATCATCCAACTCATCACTGAACTTCTCAAAAGGTTTCCACGGGGTCACTGAACTTAAAAAATATTCTCACTCATCATTAAACTTTGCAAAAAGTTTCCCAGAGATCACTAAATTAGTGATAATTGGGAAACATTTTGCAAAATTCAGTGATCCCGTGAGAATTTTTACAAAGTTTAATGATGAATATAGTGATTTTTAAAGTTCAGTGACCCCGTGTAAACCTTTTGAAAAATTGAGTGATGAGTTGAGTGATTTTTAAAGTTCAGTGACCTTGTGAAAGCATGATGTAAAGTTCAGTGACTATTTGGGCAATTCACTCGAAAAAAGCCTAAAGTTAATATGTAGTGAATAATGGCTAAAGCCTAAAGTTTTATCTAAGGCAGATTAAGCTTAAAGTTTTATTTTACGAGCTGAGTGTACATACAATATTTTTCTGCATATGTATTGTACATATTGTTCTACATGCGATGTAATATACACATTTATGCTTCGAATAAACAGTAAATGCAAGGACACAAATGTTTAGCTACTGCTTACAGGTTCTGTTTATACTTAGAATATGGATTCTTGCCACATACAACTGATAAACGTTTGATATTCTATAATCTATAATAGGACCTGACGGCTGGCGTAGTTCAAGTTTCAACGATTCCAGTAGTCTTGTAGACAAGGGCCAAGGCTAGACGAGCTCTTAAGCCTGAAGAGTCAAGCGAAATAAGATAAGCAGAGAAAAAATGTACAGAATTTTACTCTCCATATTTTTTACGTTAGAGACAAACAATGAGAAATAGGTACTGAAAATAAGGAAATATACTTACTCTAGCACTAGAGTGTGGGGTTCGATGATCGGCAACTGGAAAATGAAGATCGTCGTCAGTGATTTGAGAGAAATTGACGGGAGACACATTAGGGCTCATTGTCAACTTTGAGGCAGGAGTGAAGAAGTGAGACGAGATAGTAAAGTTTAGGGCTTTTTTTCATTTTATGTCGTTTTCCTTTTTTTTTAGAAATTTTTAATGTTGTCGGGTTGGGTTATATCTGGTTTTCCTTGTTAACCTATAACCTGAACCAACCCGACCCGACTACCTAACCAATAACCGAAACCCACCAAAAAATATCAAAAAATTTCTCATGTTGGCTTGTGTTTTACCCACTCCTACTTTTGAGATTAAATGTGATGCTTTAGGAATAGGTATTAGAGCTGTCTTGATGTATGAACGAAGGCCATTAGCTTACTTTAGTGAAAATTTAAATGGAGTAACTCTCAACTATCCTACATATGATAAGGAGTTATATGCACTTGTTCGAGTTTTGGAGACGTGGCAACACTACCTATGGCCAAAGGAGTTCGTGACTTACACCGATCATAAGTTTTTAAAGCATTTAAAGGGTCAAGGTAAACTAAAAAAGAAGCATGCAAGGTGGATGGAGTTCATCGAGACATTTCCTTATGTTATTCGGTACAAATAAGGTAACGAAAATGTGGTAGCAGATGCATTGTCAATGAGGTATGTACTACTAACTTTCTTATGTGCTAAATTGCTAGAATTTGAGTATCTTAAGAACATGTATACTAATGACATGGACTTTTCTAATATATATGAATCATGTGACAAATGTGCTAAAGATAGATTCATTAGGCATGATAGATATTTATTTCAGGAGAATAAGTTATGTGTACCTAGGTGTTTAATGAGAGAAGCGAACACTTCTATAAGCCTAGGATGAAAGTTGATGTTGATCAAGTTTGTAGTAGATGCATCAATTGTAAAAAAAGTTAAGTCTAAGGTTTTGCCTAAAGGATTGTATACGCCATTACATGTTCCTAGTGAGCCTTGGGTTGATGTATCTATATATATTTTTTTTGGGTTTATCTAGAACTAAGAAAGGAAAACATTCCATTTTTGTGATGGTAGATAGGTTTAGTAAGATAACACACTTCATTCCATGTCATAAAACTGATAATGCCACTAATATTGTGGATTTGTTCTTTAAAGAAATAGTGTGTTTACATGGGGCACCTAGGAGTATTGTATCGGATTGAGATGTTAAGTTCCCTAGCCATTTTTAAAAGATTTTTTGGAGTAAGATAGAGACTAAGCTATTATTCTCTACTACATGTTACCCACAAATGGATGAAAAAGTTGAGGTTGTTAATATGACTATGATACAATGAGATACAATTATTACGCACTATAGTCAATACGAACTTGAAGAGTTGGGAGGATTGCTTTTCATTCATCGAATTTGCATATAATAAGGCCACGCATTTTACTACTTTTTATACTTCATTTGAAATTGTTTATGATTTTAATCCACTAACACATTTGAATTTAATTTATTTACTTGTTGATGAGAGAGGTAGCTTGGATGGAAAGAAAAAAGTTGAGTTGGTAAGATCCTTCCATGAGAAGGTACGGTGTCAGATTGAGAAGAAAAATATGGCATTATTCTTCTTAAGTAAATAAGGTGAAAGCATGTTACATTTGAAGCAAAGATTGTGTTTGGGTGTATATAAGAAAGGAATGCTTTCCGACTCAAGTGAAGTAAAAGTTGCAACCGAGAGGAGATGGACCATTCCAAGTGCTTGAAAAAATTAATGACAATGACTATGAATTTGATTTTCTAGGTAAGTATAACATTTATGTTACTTTCAATGTTTATGATCTTTCTTTGTTTAATGTAGGTGGAGATCAAAGGACGAATCTTTTTGAAGAGTGAGAGAATAATGAGATTCATGGTACGAGAGCTAGCAAGGATAAGGATTCGTTGATTGTGGAGAAATGACCAATGACTAGGTCACGAGCAAAGAGGTCAAAGAAGTCATAGAATTACTTGTTCAAGCTATGGTGGATAAAACATCGATCACACATAGCAAAATGACAAGTTTCATATTGGGCAAGGAAAAAGAAACAAGTTAGATTAACTTGGTTTAAGTAATAGAATGAGGAGCTGTGGAGTTCAATTATGCGACCGCATAGTTCAATAACCTCCATACAGGGAGGTCAGCCAAAGATTTAGGATGGTCTATGTGATCGCATTCACTATACCTATGTAGTCGCATAGTAGTGAAACTGGACGTGAGTTTTCCAATTTTCACAGTCTTTTTTTTAAGTTAAACTCTCTTTTATGGTATCTTTTGGTATTTTAAAACTTAAACTCCATTCTAATTAGGGTTTTTATGAGTTATCTATATATATGACTCATTCTTTTCATTGTAAAACATGCAATATGAAAGATATTATTGCGAAACATATTTGCTTTCAACTCGTTCTTCATTAAATTAATTCCAAACTTATCAATGATTAATTTCTTGTGACTTTCATCAATTCAATAAGGGTCATAAGGTTTTTTTATCATGAGGTCAAGATATTGTTTTCGATTGTCTTGGTTCTTTGGTTCAATAATTTATCAGGTCAGGTTTTTCCAAACGTTGATTTTTGGCTTTCTTTGGTTTGATCTAATCTGTCGTGAGTTTCGTAGTTTTAATTGCTACGTGGGATCGCATTAGTTGTATTAAAAATCACTATTTCATATGGGAAAATGTTTCGGCATCATGTATTGCGAGTTATTAAAGAATTCACACAAGTAACATGTTGTGTTTACCTTACTTTATATTTAGGAGCAATACCATCAACAGATCCACCTTATAGGACGCTACGGCCTACTCATTTTATATTAGATTAAGAGAACTTTGTTATTTATGGGTAAAACATGTTACTTGGTTACTCTAATCCCAAACTTTAAAACCATTTTCACAATCAACCCTAACACCATAACCCACCATCACTAACACCATATGTTGTTATCGACGTTGAAACCTACACAAATTCATAAATTAACAAAATTTCGTTACTTGTAAGGTAGTATGTGTTACTTGTAGGGTAAAACATATGTTACCTTGTTACTCTAGTCTCAAACACTAACACCATCTTCCATTATCAACCCCAATACAATATTCCATAGTCATTGTTGCTAGAGTCAAGATTTGAGAAAATTTGAACCTGTTCCCTTGGATGTGCTGTAGTTTCGAGTTTTATTCTTGATTCTTGTCTATGTTTGAGGTTGATCTATAAAAACTCTGCAGAGATGTATACGTTTAATTTAGTGTAATTATGCAATAAGACAAAACTCTTTACATTCTTATATTTTTCACAAGTTTATTCATCTTGGTTGCATGTACCTTAATCCAAGTTACACATATATGATTGATACTTGAGAGTGTAGACACCATATGGATGAAAACTTGAACCGTTATTTACCAAATGTATGGTTCACATCCTAATGGGCGATGTATTTGGCTTGTCGAGCTTTTTTTTTTTTTTTTTTTTGAAGTAGTTCTATTTCTAGTCACTAGTTTAAGTACGTCTATTGGCTATATTGTTGTATTACTAAATTGGCTACAAACTTGTATCATTCATTGCAAATATTTCATTTTAAGGTTGTAGAATAAGCTTTCATTAAGATGAATCTAGTTATGCTGAATATCTTTCAAGCATGGTATCAGACCTTCAATTTCTTCTCTATTTTTTGGTCAGTACTTGCACTTTTGCTAAAAATAACACCTGAAGAAATACCTCATCATTTCATCACTTTAAGCCGTCATCTGCACCATTCTTCTATCATAAAACTATCATCAATTGATTAGAATTCAGTTTGTGAAATTTAAAAGTTAATTTATCTATGAGGAGATGCTTTAGTTCTAAAGAGGGTAGGGGATTTCTCACTTTTGTTCTCGATTTAAAAAATTCTAATGCTTTTATTTATGAAATTGCTCTTGCTTTGTTTTATTTTGCTACATTGATTGTAGTATTTAATTGTGTCTAATATTTTCCCCCCTTTTGCAAATGTTGATCTTGTTCATTGATGCTACAAAAATTTTTTACCTACAAATTTCTAAACTTGATGACTAAAGATGATTACGAATAGAATCTCAAAGATCTTGAATAAAGGCATCGAGAAGTGTCTTCATCACCAATCCAATGTTTAAGTTAGCAAGAAGGAAAACATAAGCTTGAGGCTATAATCTGAAAATAATATAAAGCGTACCTAAATAACCAATAGATGATTTGTATTTATAGAATTAGTCTCGCATCACTTGGATCCCTCATTTGTTTAAGAGTCTTGAAGGACGTAAAATTCTTGTAAAAAATAAGCATTAGAATTTTGTTGAAACTATAAACTATTATAGTTTGATAACACTAGGAATGTGGTAGTTGGGCCCTTCAAGGATAGAGATTTCGATAGAAAGAGAGGAAAAAAGGGTAATGAGGGACACTAGATACCCAAGGGCCTCAAACCCGATGATGTTCTAGTCTAAGGGGAGTGCTCAAGGTTCCCAAGGACCTCACACACAAGATAGAGCACGACCATATGAGCCCAAGGATGGTCTGGCCCAAGGAAAGTGCTTGAGGTGTCCCAGGACCTCAAGCACGATGTCCATCCTAACCACATGAGCCCGATGAATGGAAGTGCTAAGATTATGATGACCTCAACCTTTTATTGTGGTTGGGCAATACATAAATTGTACACATCAGTGGCCTCGTGCATCCATGTTCAAGAATTAAGGATATAGCTTAGAATACTCGAGGTTCGAGGTTCAAGGATGAGATGTAGATTGCTCAGGGTCGAGGTAAAAGTGAAAGTTGCTCGAGGTGGAAATGAAGGTGAGTGTTGTATGTTTGGACAAACACCTTGTATCATTAGATATATGTTGCTTACACGGGCGGTGTACGATGTGCTTGCGGCCTAATGCTTAATGTGCTTGTGAGGTAAGACTTGATGTGGGTGCAGGGATAAAGCTTGAGGAACTTGTACAACGGATGAGGGAAGGCTCAAGGTACTTGCACGGGGCAAGGCTTGATTTTTAATCAACTCACGAATGGAACAGTGAATTTATTATGAGATCATATCCCGATGACGAGACTAACATGTATATTTGCACTAACTAATGTTAAAAGTAAATACAGAAGCGTAGACCCAAACAACTGAATAAAGAAAAATAGACATGCAAATCCATGAACATAAAATATAAGAAATAATTTAAACAACTACTAAAAAAAGTCGGGCAACCTGCCTATTGTCATAAATTTATCGACCATGATGATGACCTCTACGAGCTCTTCCACTAGGGTGAGCCTTCATTGATGTTTAAGTTCAGGGTTGATCATAAATGTTACCCTCGAGAGCTCTCTCTTAAGGGTTGTCATTCCTCGAGCATTTTTTGTAATTGACAAAATTCGTGAGAAAACCCATTTTTATCAAAGACTTAATCTTACGATGTAAGGCTTTGCAAGTATCTGTTGTGTGTCTGTAATCTCAATAAAATTCGTAAAATTTGATCTTATCTATGGTATATGGGGGAGATCTTATTCTTTGAGGTCTTTGATCTCCATCAGGATGTTAGACCTCGAGGTGTTTAGATGTGTGAAGGATGTCAGAGGAAAGTCCAACATCTATCTACCTAGAGTACTGTCTTATCCTATGTTGGGCTCGTGTTCCCTCTTGTGTTTGGGCTTCTCAATGATCAAGCTCCTTTCTTTGAATATGTGTCTCTTCCATATTGTACTTCACCTTTCGTCAGGAGCTTGATTACAGACTTAGGTAGGGTTTTTAACAAAGACATCTTGAATGACTCATATTTTTCGGCATATATGAGGTCGGAGATAGTATTTACTATTTAAGTCGAAATGTGAAGCCTTTCTATGTTGAATCGTGCTATGAAATCACATAGGGATTTGTTCTGTCCTCGATGGAGCTGCATAAGGGATGTCGTTGTCTTCCTGGTGCACTTGTTACTAGCAAAGAAAGTAGAAAATTTGTTGGCCAAATCTGAGATTGAAGGGATAGAATTAGGTCCTAGGGTAGAGAACCAATTTTTAGTAGCATTAGTTGGAGTCTACAGAAAAGCTTTGTACATTATTGGATTTGGGTTGACTTGCAGATTCATGACGTTGTTGTTTACGTTGAGATGATTGATCAGATCAGTGGTTCCATTGTATATTTTTATTCAATGATATTTAAATCATTTCAAAAGTGGATATTACAAAATCTCAAGAATGAAATAGTGTTCAGAATAAAACTTGTTGAGCCTTAGGTTTTGTGTCATAGGCTAGCATTTTATTCCATCATGGATGATTCTGGTGAGTTCCATATGGTCATGTGATGGAACCTAGGGCCGAGGTCATGGGAGGAGGTTGAGGTGAACCAAGGACCCTGCATCGCCATTATCAGAAGTGAGATAAGAAGATCGAGATCGGGCATCAGTCATGTCATTGACCTCAATTGTCAACTCTATAAACAAATTCCGTTGGCCTAACATTTGGGACAACATAGCAACTTAATGGTGGAGCTCTTTAAATATCCTTGGAGTAACAAACATAGGTTGAGGCGTTGATACCTCCGATGGCACCATTGGATGAATTGGAGGATCCCTAGTAGGAGGTCGAGCTGGAGCGGGTAAACTTGCTGGTGGAAGTCCTACATGTGTATTTACCATGGCTTTTGGTCGCACTTCCGACAAACTGCTTCAATGATGCTATCAAAAATCTATACCTAAGAATTTTAGAACATGACGACTAAGGATGAGTATGAACATAATTTTGAAAACCTGAAACAAATCTATCAATGCATGTCCTTGTTGCCCCTCCAATGTTTAAGTTAACAAGAAGAAAAATATCAACATGAGGCTATAAGCTGAAAATAATATAAAGTGTACAGAAATAATGAATGGATAACTTGTATTTATAGAGTTAGGTAGTGCGATCCTGATTAGATTGAATCACTTGGATGTCTTATCCGTTTAAGAGTCATGAATGACGTATATGTTCTGTGAATGTTGGATATTAGTTTTTCGTTAAAATTGTAGAACTGTTATAGTTTGATAGAACTAGGATTGTGGTAGTTGAGTCTTTCTAGGTTGGGGAATCTGATAGAGAGAGAGAGAGAGAGAGGAGAAAATGATGATAAGGTGCACAAGATGTCTAAGGGCCTCAAGCATGGGATCTAAGGGATGTGCTCGAGGTGCCTAAAGACATTGAGCATGAAGTCTAGCCCAATAAAAGTGCTCGAGATGCCCAAGGACCTCGAGCCCGAGGTCGATCTCAACCATACGAGGCCAATGATATTCTCACCCAAAGAAAGGGCTCGAGGTTAAATGACCTCAAGCTTGTGGTATAGTCAAGCTGTACATAAATTATACACATCATTGGCCTTGTACATCCATGTTTGAGACTCAAGGACGTAGCTTAGAATGCTTGAAGTTTGAGGATGAGATGTAGAATGCTTGGGGTTGAGGTGTAAATTGATCGAGGTAAAAGTGAAGGTTGCTTGAGGTGGAAACGAAAGTGTCGATTGCATGCTCGGGCAAACACCTTCTATACTTAGGTTTCTAATGATTGGACCGGGCAGTACATGAGGTTCTTGCTTGTGGCAAGACTTCAAGAATTTGCTCGAGGCGTGACTTGAGGTACTTTTTCGGGGAAGGCTTGAATGGAACAAATGAACTTATTGTGGGATCATTATCCTTTGACGATAAGACTAACGTGTATATTTTTTGTTAACTAATGATTAAAGTAAACATGGGCGCACAGACCTGAACAACTAAATAAAGAAAATGGGGGCGTGGAAGTCCATGAACATAAAATAGAAGAAATAATCTAAACAACTACTAAACAAGGTTAGGTGACCTACTTATTGCCACAAATTTATCAAGCACGAGGATGACCTCCCGAACTTTTCCACTAGGGCAAGCATTCCTTGACGTTTATGTTCGGGTCGATCATAACCTCAGGTTTTCTTTCTTGAGAGTTGTCATTCCTCGGGCATTTTTCGGCTTACATAAGCCCCAAAAGAAAACCATTTTTATCAAGGACTCAATCTCACGTTGTAAGTTTTGCAAGTGTCTATTGTGTGTCGAGTTGTGTTGTCGTCATCTCTTTGATGCTTAAGTTAGCAAGAAGGAAAATATAAGCAAGAGGTTATGAATAGAAAATAAAGTAAATCATACTTAAATAATGAATGGAGGACTTGTATTTATAGAGTTAGGCAATGCAATCCTGATATGATTGAATCACTTGGATGTCTTATTTGTTTAAGAGTCATGAAGGACGTAATAGTCCTGTGATAGCTAGTTATTAGAGTTACATTGAAACTGTAGAACTGTTATAGCTAGTTAGCACTAGGACTGTGATAGTTGAGTCCTTCAAAATTAGGGAACCTAACAGCGAGAGGAAAAAAAGGGTATGAGGAGCATGAGATGCCCAAGAGCCTCAATCCCGAGATTGAGCCCAACCATATGACCCGGAGGATATTCTAGCCCAATAGGTGTGTTTGATGTGCCCAAGGACCACGAGCCCGAGGATGTTTTGACCCAAAGAGCGTGCTCGAGCATGAGGTTGATCTTGACCACACGAGACCTAGGATATTCTAGCCCAACAGGATTGCTCACGGTCATCATAACCTCGAGCCCAAGGTTTTGTATAATCAGATTGTACGTAAATTGTACACATCATTCATCAATTCATGTTTCATCAGGCCATCAAGATATTGAAGAAATACTAATGGGCATTGTAAGACACATCTGGACATTCTCAATAGTAATACTTTTGCACATTTCATTGGAAATTTATATTGGGGTCAAATTATTTTTGTTTTTTGAATTTTAATATTTATTTTTTATACGATGTCCTCAAATAATGTAATGTATTTTTAGGGGGCATGAAAGATTATATTATGTTTTGCATTGTGAAAATTTCTAAGATTGTACGATATTTTACATGAGAACAAGTACCTCTACCACTGTGACTTCAACTTGTTGGGTATCAACTAACAATATAAAATTTTCGATCTCTGACAAATTTAAACTCTTAAATGAAGCACTTCAACATGAAAATATTATCCTATTTGGTTTATAGCTAAAGAATTTTGATTAAAATCTAAATTAAAGTCAATAATTAATTTTAAACACACATTTCATGAGATCTACAATTTTTCTACTACACATTTCATTAACTTTTATCAAAATTTACTAAAAATCTAATTTTTATCTAAACAAATGAAGACTAATAATATTATTAAAATTACCATGTTTTGTTTCTGCTATTATTTTCTTGCTAGTGTACTACACAACTTTTAGTCAGGTTGGGCAAGCTAAGCACTAGATCAATTAATAATTGGGCGAGGCACCAAATTTTGGTGCTTGTAACACTTTTTCTTTTATTGATACTAGTTTATTTCTTGCTACAATTTGTGGTGTGTAGGGAACCACTTCTGGAAACAAATCTAATATAACAAACTTAAAAATAGTAACAATACAACTTATTCATCTTGTTCAGTGTACTCTATGCATACCCTTAGAAGACATACCATTTGGGAACCCTTTGATCATTTAGCAAAATTCTTTAGGTTGAAGTTTGAAGAGATGGACTAATCGAGAGAAGAACGGTGAAGTAATCCACAGACAACCTCATGCCCCATAACTCGAGCTTGTGGCATTTTGAGCTCAGCAAGTCCATTCTCTATCACGTGATGATAGGCCTACAAAACAATAGTTTGTAACAAAAAAAATTGAAAATAATACTGTCACGGATAGCGAGAATGAATTTCAGTTATACGTGGTAATCGAGTAGACTAGATAGAACGTTAGATTAGCAGGTTTTACCTTGAGATGATGACAACTATCTACAATTGCAAATGGGGACATATATGCGATAAATATACCACCAATACTCAGGCGGAGGAAATTGATGTAAATGACCCGTTGAAAATTCTGATTTTCCACAATGATCTTTGACCAGATTTAATAAAAATAAATAAAAAAATTGAATGTGAAAACAAAAAGCCAAAAATACCATCTCCCAAGTCACTTTCACTTGTGACCGAAAACCGGACCAAAAAAAAAAAAAAAAATTCAAAGTTGAAACTCACTCACCGACGCCAACCAGAGGAAGGGGAGCACGTCGATCATCACAAAGACAGACAACTCACCGTAGTGTCTTCGATCTCATCACAAGGTGAGTTTTTTTTTTAATATTGATTATGGTTTGATTTTAATATATATGGTTTAGATGAGTTTTGAAGTTTTTTTATCTTATGGTTGATTATTTGTGTTAATGATTAGGTATTTAGGTTTAGATTAGGTGAATTTGACCTTAGTTGAGCTTGGAATCGTCGGAAATGACGTTTTTTCGACGATCCAGCACGTAGGGACGTTCGAAACAGTCGAGTTAACAGTCGGTGTTAACCCAATTATTTTACTTAAAAATGCCCAAAATTTGGGCCGTCTGTTTTTATTTTTAATTTTTTTAAATTTTGACCTAAACAAAACAATCGGCCCAACTGATAAACAGTTGGGCCGACTGTTTGGGCCATTTTAAAAAAAAAATAGTAATTTTAATTAAAAAAAATTATAATTGATAATTTTACCAAAATTAAATTTTATTTTTAAAGAAATTATTAACGTTTAAATTTTACAAATTATAATTAAATAATAAATATTTTTTTTATTTAATTATAATATTTTCTTAATGTTTAAATTTTTTTATTTATGTAATAAATAAATAATATTAAATTGATAATCAACAAATAATTACATATTACTATTAATTTAATTGTAATTTCTTTATACGTATATTTTTTAAAAAATTAAAAATAAAAGATTAAATAATATTTGTAATTAAATATTAAAAATATTTTTTTAAAATTAAAATAATTCAATATTAATTCAATAATATTTATATTGGTTAATTAATTCCTTAATTAATTTAAATCAAATAATAAATATATTTTTTATTTAATTATAATATTTTCTTATTGTTTAAATTTTGTATTTATGTAATTAAATAAATAATTTAAAATTGATAATTAACAAAAAATTACATATTATTTTTTATTTAATTGTAATTTCTTTTTACTTTTATTTTTAAAATTAAATCATATTTGTAAATAAAAAGAATTGTTATTAAATATTAAAAATATATAATTTTAAAAAATAAAAATCCATAATTCAATATTAATTCAATAATATTAATATTCTTTAATTAATTTTAATAATTTATTTATTCATTTAAATAAAGTTTGTTTAAAATTTTATTTATGTAATTAAACAAAACAAAATTAAACCAAAAAATTACCTTATTATTTATAATTTAATTGTAATTTCTTTTTTACTTTTTTTTTGAAATTAAAAATATTGTAATTAAAAAGAATTGTTATTAAATAGTAAAAAAAATTTAATTTTAAAAAATAAAAATCGGTAATTAAATATTAATTCAATAATATTAATATTCTTTAATTAATTTTAATAATTTATTTATTCATTTAAATAAAGTTTGTTTAAAATTTTTATTTATGTAAATAAATAAATAAATTTAAATTGATAATTACAAAAAAATTACCTTATTATTTATAATTTAATTGTAATTTCTTTTTACTTTATTTTTTAAATTAAAAATTTGTAATTAAAAAGAATTGTAATTAATTATTAAACATATTCTATGTCTTTGTTGATAGTAGTTGTCATTCAGATTGCTTAATGTTATGTTATTATACGTTATTCCATTATATCTTGTACAGTGTTCCAACATGGCTCATTTCGAATTTTTGTAGGATGGAATATCATTTGGAGGACGAGTTGAGGCGGATGACGGGGAAAGCTACTTGAAATAGTAGCTTTGATGCGTTTACTATCGTCGAGGAACTGTTGGATGATCAGCACAGAGAGATGCTTCGACAGTCATTCATCTGGCCCCTACGTGACTTGCGGGAGATACAGTTTTCGGAGCAGATGATCGATGCATTATTATGTCGATTGCTGAGTCCAGTCAACGGAGTTGCCCTCCACTTCGACCTCGGGGGCAGGGTCGTCAATTTCTCTCCTGCCGAGTTTGCCCTGATGATTGGGCTACAAATGACGGGGGACAACGTTGCTCGACGAAGCAACAGATTGATGGATACATACTTTGCGGGATAGGGGACGGTGCTGCAGTTGCAGTTGATCGACGCAGTCAGGAGATGTGATCACATGCTAGATCGATTGAAGTTAAGATTGGTTTACATTCTGGAGAATGTTATGCGGTGTCACCATAAGAAGACTGCGATCGATCTCCTCCACTTAGAGATTGTCGATGACCTCGATGGCTTCAACAACTATCCGTGGGGCCGGAGGTGTTTCGATGACACCGTCCACGTTTTCACCAGATCACACTCGAAACCTAAGGGGCAATGCGTAAGTACAATGTCTATGGATGGCCCCTGGCAGTGCAGGTAAATATTTAACATAATCAGCGTAAAGAAAAAAATAAACGTAATTTGTATCTAATATTTGTATATGTTACAGATCTGGACGTATGAGACCGTCCCCCTACTAGGTAGCCACTATGCAAAGCGGCTGGAGATACGTTGCCCCAGGATGCATCATTGGCGATCATCCCGACATGATGGCTGTCCATCTGAGAGATAGTTATCGGCTCTCCTCGACGACTCAATGTGAGTATTGTAAATTTTTTATTTATATTTTACGCAGTTTAAAAAATCGCTACATTTTGTTAAAACAATTCAAACATCAATATGTCTGCCTGAAGTAATAATAGAGTTGACGCCGTCGATGGAGGAGGGTCAGGGTTGTGTGCGTGAAATAGACGTTCCACACACCCAAAACGACCAGGGGACCGATTCGATCCTGGACTGAGATAGGGTATGTGACTTGTCGATAATTTATGTATCAGCATTTTTTATGAGGTTGCAATTATTAATTTTTTATGTTGACATTTTTGTAGGAGCGCGATCCAGTTGATTGAATATCACCTCCACCTATGGCACCCCCTCCGCCCATGTCGCCCCCTCCGCCCATGGTTTCACCTGCGCGGAGGCCGTCACCTCCGCCTATGGCATGGTCGCCCCATCCGTCCGCAGCATTTTCGTCACTGTTCGCTAATTTCGAAACGATGCCGCAAGTGCACGGGTCGGGAACAAGTAGTAAAAGTGGACCTTTTAAGTCCGGATGTCGATCCCTCGAAGAGTGTTGTTTTCAATTACGAGTATATTGTTTCAAATTCCCGAAACAAACACACACATTAAAATTTGAAATTAAAAGGACGATAAACTGTAAAAACACAATTTTTAATTAAAAAGATTACTTAAAATTTTGAAAAGAAGGAAGATTTGATTTGAAAAGGATGTTGGAATTTATGATTTCATTTAACCGTTATTTCATTAATATCAAGTCAAAAATGCGCTTATACAAATTATCAAAATAATCAGTCAGACCCGATTTTCCAATTTTAAATTAATATCCTCTTTCGAGCGATATTAACCCTAATCAATTAAATTTATACCACATATTTCTATGTCGATACAAAATTAATCAATTGCATTAAATTTTTGTGAAAATACTCAACGGGTCACCTAGGGTAGGTATATATTTCTATATACCTAAACGCGTATAGTCGGAACCCATACAAACCCAGGGAATTGATTATTTCGGTCTAATATGTGCAATTATTTTTCAACAACTACACATCCACCTAACCACAATATCTATGGATATCAAATAAATATTGCAAGTTTAAACATAATAATCAAAACACCAATATTTTGATAACAAATGTATTTATCAACTCAAAACATGATATTAATGAAAGTAGGGTTAAACTAATACATAAATTCCAACAATAACTAGTTAGTTCATCATTCTACAAAATAAACAAGAGATTATATATTACAAAACATTACAAACAATGGAAATATGATTGAAGAACACAAAAACTAAAGATAAAACCCTTGTAAATGGATTCTTGCACTTCTTCAACAATTTCCCAAAGTTTTCTTTGTATAACCTCTTGTTTTCCACCACTTCCTTCAACTAATTAACCTACAAAACACAAAACAAATTAAAACAAAGACAAAATGAAAGAGAGAGAGAGATTTTCGAGAGAGAGAGGGAGAGAAAATGAGAGAGAAGTGTGTGCAAATGTATGTGCAAATAAGGACCAAAGTGGTATATATCAAGGGTGGAAATAATAGAATACTAATATATCTTAGATATTATAGGATATTTTGTGAGACAAACAAAATATCCAACATTAAAATAAGCCAAAAAAATAATACAAACATTGACCAAAAAATTCGCGAGAAGAAATTTAAACCGCCATATGAAATTTAACTCTATGCGGCCGCATAGTTCAATTCTATGCGGTCGCATAGACAAATGAAGATAATAAGTTGACGTCTCTGATTAACCTGTGCGGCCGCATGGTTAAAACCCATGCGGTCGCATGTTTTAAAGTGATTTTGCAGCTCAGGTCCTTCAACATTCTGGTCTAGTGCAATGCAGTCCTTCAACTTTGATTTAGTGCAATTAAGTCCTCATACTTTGACTTTCATTACATTTTAGCCCTTCCTTAATTGCACTTCAAGTCCTTCATCTTTTAGACTTTTGCACTTAAGTCCCCAGCTTCACAACTTTGTCCATTTTTAGTCCCTTTTCTTCTCTATTCGGTCGTTTTCACTTCCATTCAGGGTTTTAGCCTACAAAAGTACAAAATACACAATTATGCATAGAAATCAACTCAATTTTATCAATAATAAATTAGAAAATGTGTAAAATAAGTGTGTAAAAACACACTTATCAGTCACCCCCAACCCGACAGTCCCCCCGTGGATCTCCTACACACAATCATAGTCAGAGCGATGATTATATGACCGGTTAATTGGATTTATTACAGGGGAGGTCGGCGTGCTACGACAAGACTTGACGGGACAGATTGCTGATTTGCGCCGAGAGTTGACAGATCAGAATCGTGATATGACCGGCAGAGTCGACTCTCTATCACACGATTTCTATGTGCTGTGTGGCCACGTTGCAGATCTTCAGGAAGAGGTCGCATCGCTTCGACGTGATACGTCTGGTAGAGGGAGAGACCGTGGCGGAGAGGGAGACGGTGGAGAAGACGGAGAGGGAGGTCATCCACAATACTGGGGAGATGAAGACCTCGCGAGCTGGTTGTTTACTCCAACTGCGACTGGAGAGGTGGCAGAGAAGGGGAGGACGGAGGGGGTAGTTGAGGGGGGGAGAGGACGCCGGCCATGACTAAGGGTAAGAAGAGTTCTGTTGACGTGTCGGAGCAGGTGGTTGACAAGAGGCCTAGGATGCCGTCACATTACATTACTTCTCCCTACACGGCCAAGGCCAAGAGAAGGACATTTATTGATGGAGGCGTCCCGAAAATGTTTAGGGAGGTTGATAACGTCAAATGGAAGGCGTTCAAGACAGAGTGGAGACAGTGGAGGCCTGGGTAAGTATTGTATTAGTGTTAGTGAATTACGATACGTTTACTCATTAGATATTTGTTTAAGATTTTATCGTTCCTATATTCAGGGTCACTCAGACGATCACTGGAAAGCCGATCTAGAACGTCTATAGCTGGTTCCATGACATCACCACTTCTGGTACTTAGCTCGTCGACTATGTAAGTGAACTAGTAATATTGTTATTTATTATATGCATATAATTTTACAATTATTAGATGACATATCACTAACGCATTATTGTTTAATTGCAGTGGTGACTGCGGCATTTACATGATAAAGTCCATAGAGTTTTTGAATATAGCTCATAAAGTTGATTCTATCAACCAATCATGATTTCAGAACTGGAAAAATAAGCTAGCAGCTGATTTATGGGAATTTAATTACGATCCGTAAATTTTTTTTTTATTCTTTTTAATTTTTTTTATTCTTTCTTTATTTATGTACATTGTAATCATTTGTAATCATTTGTAATTTTAAATTTTTACGTTACTTATGTAATTTTAAATTTTTTATTTAATTATATAAATACAAATGAATAATTACATAGTTGATTAAATAAAAATTGAATTACTTAATGTTGATTAGGTCAATTAAATAATATTTGTAATTAAATAGTAAAGATATTATTTTAAAATTAAAAATTGGAAATTAAATATATCCTTTAATTAAGTAATAAATATATTCTTTATGTAATTAAAATATTTTTTGATTGTTTAAAATTTTAATTTATGTAATTCAATAAATAAATTTAACTTGATAATTACCAAAAAAATATATATTATTTATAATTTAATGGTAATTTCTTTTTGTTTTATTTTTAAAATTGAAAATATGTAATTAAAAATATTTGTAATTAAATATTAAAAATATATAATTGTTAAAATTTCAATAATATTTATATTCTTTAATTAATTTTAATAATTCCTTTATTCATTTACCTTAAGTGATAAATATATTCTTTATATAATTAAATAAAAAATTAAATTCTTTATTTGATTATATAAATATATTAAAAATTACACATTATAAATAAATAAAAATAAATTAAAGAATATATATTTTTTATATTTCATTACAAATATTTTTGATTACATATTTTTAATTTTAAAAATAAAAGAAAAAGAAATTACCATTGAAAATATTATTTAATTAACATCGAAAATATTTAAAAAGTTTAATAAATAATAATTTAAAATTTGATGATGACTAAAATTAAATATTGAATTTTTAATAACATAAACATTAAAAATATTATTCATTTAATACATCGGCTTACATGTCACTTAGGAGAATATGACTGTTACAATTTTGACAAGTATGGCCTACGGCTCTGCACCTGCCACACCTACGCGGTTGATGAAACTCTCCGATAGATGGTATTTTAGACGTACGTGGACGTCCAGGACCACGCGGTTGAACTTCGGGTGGTAACACAGTATTAAGGTGGATATTGTTGTCGGGAACTTCCTACTCAACTTCATTAGGTAGATGAAATATAGTCTCTGCGTACGCTGCTCCCCAAGAGTCAACCGTGTAATAAGGAGAGTATAATGTTCTCGATGCAAAGCCTCGATATATAGCCACCGCGACTACATGATCACATAGAAAACTCTCCAACTGAAATCGACTACAACTGCATGTATTCTCAGTCAAGTCAACCACGTATCTCGTAGTACGTGTACATTTCACAAAGCATCGCAACTCATTCAGTGGTTCCACAATCAACTTTCTCGCAACATTTGCAGATTTACAGAGTTTCTACTCTTGAGCAAGCGCTAGCATGTTCGAACAATTACGTGATTCTACACGTCGATCGTGAAACCACTGCTGCAACTTGTTACGAACGTTCTCAATTATTGCAAGGATGGGTGACTCTCGATCCTTCTTGAATAATGCATTAAGAGACTCCGCGTTGTTCGACGTCATCATGTTATATCGACGGCCTGGAAAGTGTGAACGAGCCCAATGTTCAATCCCCATTTTGGTTAGATACTCCCAAGTTTCGAATGATTTATTTCCTATTTCTTTCATGAACGAGTTACACTCTTCAATACTGTACGCTTCGACTGCTCTTCTAAACAATGAAACGATGTCTTTGCCCCGATACCTGATCTTCAGGTTACCTTGTATATGGTACATGCAATAACCATGATGTGCCTCGGAAAAAACTTCAGCGATACCATTTATCAAAGACTGTCCCCGATCAGTTACAAATGCAAGCTCTTCGACTTCCCCGATTACTTCCCTCAACTTTGTAAAAACCTAACGCATCGACAGATAATTCTCACTATCGACTATGCCGAATGTAAGAGGGTAGATTTGGATATTGGCATCTTGACATGTAGCAATAATCAATTTGCTTTCGTATTTAGATTTCAAAGTTGTGTCATCGACTAGAATTATGGGTCGCATGGCATTTCGAAATCCTCGAATGCATTGGCCAAGAGCCATGAAAAAAAATTTGAAGCAATTATCGCCCTCCGTCTTAATAAAATATGCCGATCCAGGATTAGTTCTCTCCATGTTGTGGCAGTACCTGGTCAATTTACCATAGCTCTCCTCAGTCGATTCCATTAAATCCTCAAATGCGCATTCCTTAGCCTTCCAGGCCTTTTGGTAGCTCATGACCACTCCATAATCTCTATGGAAGTCGTTCCTAATGTCCAAAGGTTTGTAGATTATCTGCGGGTCCTGATACCTATACATTATCTGCCGACTAATAAACCAATCACGGGCTTATCTATGATCGCTTCGACCAATTCCCGCTTCACAAGTATGTTCTTGTGTATACTTACGAACTATAAAGCACTCGTTCGTGTCCATCTTTGTCGCTCGCAAACGCCAACTGCAATTGTCGTCGACGCAGGCGATCGTCAACAACGATTTGGTTGACTTTTTTACTTTGAACTCAAAGTTGTGTTTCATTGCAAGTAGATTTAGAGATTCTTGCAAATATTTCTTTATTTGAAATAGCTACGTGACATACAAATCATCATCATCGGGAACCACACGCGAAAAGTTAGAGGACGGTCTACTCATTCCAGCCTTTGAGGTCCCACACTGCTCATGTCTCTGACGGTAAGCAAACAAATCCTCATTTGTAAAGTCATTCTGATTCTCGCTGTCGTAAACTACGGATGGAATCCTGTGTGTAACGACTCAATCACGATGAGGAACATCTGTCTCTGGAATAACCACATCATCCTCATGAGCTATCTCCACAGTATTCCAAAAATCATTACCCTGATCACCTCCTTCCGAATTACCTTCGACGATATCCTTCCTCACTAAAGTCACACAAAGAGGAGTCGTGTGCTTTTGGTTCATAAAAAATAGATAATTCAGTTCAACATCAGAATAAATCCTAATAGGTGATATGGAAATTGATTCGTGCTCATTGAATATAAATTTCAATTTCATATTGTACTGAGAGGGATCAACATTCAACTTGTTCTGTAAATTACTATACAATTCTGCATATGAGGTACTTGATGTTATGGCAACCGCGATAGTAATGGGTCTTTCGCCCGTATATTTCCATACCCATTGATCTCTTTCATTTAGTTCGAAATCACCAAAGTAACAAACCGGGATTACATTCATATCTACACAACGCAATATAATTTCTAAAAAAAATCAATAGCAAAAAAAAAAAAAAAAAAAAACATAAGTTACACAATCGGCTATTTCGTCTATAATGCATTTTTTTCATCAAATCTATTTTTTCGTCTGAAAGATGCAGATGAATTTTTTGTTCTTTTTCTTGCTTAAAAAAATTACAGATCTATTAATAATTTAATCTACTAACACATTATACATCATAATAAATTTTATCGATAAAAACGTATACTAATTTCTGAAAAATACAAAGGAATTTTTTTCTTCTTCATACTTAAAAAAATTATAGATCTATTAACAATTTAATTTACTAACACATTATACGTCATAATAAATTTTATCGATAAAAACGTATACTAATTTGACGAAAACGAAATTAAATATGCGTAAAATGTACTTACTGAAATTATAGTGATTGATATAAAAAAGTTTCGGTTTTCAGTGTTCGATCGATTTTTCAGATTTTATTGTTGAGGCTGATGAAAGTTGTGAGAATTTTTTATCTGTGTTGGAATAAACATATAAGAAAAGGTAATCAAGTTTGAAAATTTACTTAGGGTCTGTTTGATTGCAAGAGTGAAAACGGGTGGAAAGAAAATAAATGGCAGGGAATTGAAATTAATGGTGTTTGATTGGTATAATTTTTCATCTGGCAAATTTTTTGTTTGACTTCGTTTTTTATGCAAATTGTCAATTAAATGGATAAATTTTTTTACCATTGACTTTGGAATGTGTTCCAATTGCTTAAAAAAAAAAAAAAAAAAAAAAAAAAAAAAAAAAAAAATTGTCAAAAAGTTGGAAAACGTTTTCCCACCATTATGATGAAAAAACGTTTTCTAACTTTTGTGCATCAATCGCTTGTACCTTGAAAAACGTTAGAAAACGTTTTCCCTGGAAAATTAGTGCAATCAAACGGGTGAATAGTAAAAAGTAGGAAAACGTTTTTCACCTTCCACGGAAAATTACGGCTATCAAACAGGGCCTTAGTGTTTTATTTTTATTTGTGAAATAAAGGGTATTATTGTCTTTAAACAAAACAATATTTAGTAATTATTTTATATACTTAAGGGCCTTTTTGTCTTTTATCATCATGAAAGTCATTGTGGAATATTCATGTTTTGATAAGTCAAAGTGGAATTTGAACCTTTTAATTGAGTCAAACTTAAAAGAACCCCTACTCAGGCGTGGAGTGAAGTAGTTCTAGAAATATGTGGAAGAAAAATTAATCTAATTTTTAAAGAATTGAAACCAAAAAAAATTAAATCATTTTAGCATAATAAATTGATATAAGTTTGCAACACAGTAATAGATAAGATTGGACAATCGACAAGATTTTAATTTTATTTCTTTCTCGATACTATCTAGACCACGGTCAGTTATTTATTTGGCTACCCCATCAATTCCTTAATTTGGACATTTGATACAAACCAAAAGCCAATAAAGTAGCTAAATTTCTAGAACAAATCATATACATACTGTAAATCTTCCAAGAAATTCCTTCTATATCCAGTAGTTCCATAGGAAATTAGCACAATTAACAAATACTAAGGCCATCTCCAGCGTTGTACCAAATTTTGCACCATTTTGTATCAAATTTCGCACAAAAGTTTGCACCAAACTAAAACTCCTCTCCAACCATTACACCAAAATTTACACCAAATGAACAGTATTTAATCATTTTCTTCTCTTTTTGATTCTTAATTATTTATTTATTTATTTTACAAATACATAAATTACTAAATAAATAATTACGTTAAATTAACAAAAATATTAAATTCAATAATATATATATAAAAAAATATAGTACAATTAGTAGAAATGCGAATTTCGATATTATGATATTACGAAATCGAAATATCATTGCAATTTTATTCTCGAAATTCTTATCGTTTTCTTTAAATAAACAATGCACTTGTTTTTATATATCATTTTCTTTAAATAAAATTAGATTAATGTAGGTATGTGGTTGTTGTAAAATATTTCGTGTTAACTGTAAATAATCATGTTTGTTATATTTTAAATTTTTTGTATTCTTATTTTAATTAATTCATTAATTATTATTTTTTACATTTTAAATTTATTTTAAATGTAAATAATAATAATAATTATCATTATTATTATTGTATTAAAAAAATATATAACACAAATGATATAAATACCCTTCATCAACTAAATAAATAAATGGATAAAAGGGCAAACTTGACTTTGCACCAAAGTTTGGTGCTCCATTGAAGACCATTTGCACCAAAATTTGGTGTTTTTTGGTCCAATGGTGCAACCATTGGAGATGTTTTAAGCAACCAATTTATTCCAACTTCCTACTTTTGCGCTGTTTGATAGCCTTTATTTTCCATGGAATCGGTTTCCAGCCTTTTCAAAGGTACAACCACTTAAAGCGTGATTCCCTGGAAATCAATTCCTTGCTATTTGGTGGGAATTGGTTTTCACCTTTTTTTTTTTTTTTTTTATTAGCAATAGAAACAAATTCTAAGATAAAGTGTAAAAAAATTTATCCATTTAATTGACAAATTTCATGCAAAATAGAGTCAAACGTAAAAATAAAAAATAATTTTTTTTATTTTTTAATTTTTAATTTTTTTTTTTGGCAATCTAAACATATTTGTCCCTAATGGTAAAAAAATTTATCCATTTAATTGACAATTTGCATGAAAAACAAAGCCAAACGTATTATAATGGAAATGTGAAAAATTAAATCAATCAAACACTTTTAATTCAATTCCCGGTAAAATAATTCCAGGCAATTCAATTCCCTGGAATCCAATTCATTTTCCACTCATTTTCCACCCTGCAATCAAACGGACCTTAAATCTCATGAAACCTTGGAAACCTAGAACGGCGTATATTTGTCTTTAGGACATATTCTGTATAGCTATTCTCTTGAATGTTGTATTGTACTGTATGTCTAATTTGTTAAGATCTCTACGTATCACTTTGACTTGGGTGTCATTAACAGTAAGGGTAATTTCGACAACAAAAAATGAAAGGAATTTTTTACAACAAAAAGTGTTAAAAGCTATTGATAAATCATTTTCTGCTACTCTATCTGACTATCAGAAAATATAATACTATGAACTTGCATATACTTTCATTATCTTGCATTTATCTGACTTTGTTTTGCATAAAGAGATAAACATGATTTAACTGAAAAACTTTGAAAAAAGTTGGAAAAACTTTACTTGATGCAGTCCACTTCTAATAAACTTTTGTCACTTGAAAGTTTATTTAGCCCCTGTTTGCTAGCCATTTTGGGGTTGGGGTTGGGGGTGGGGGGGGAATGCATTTTTGAATAATTGATTGATGGAGAATGTGTGGTTAAAAATTAAGAAATTTTTTTGGGTTTGCATGTAATATTATTTTATTGAAGAATGTATGGTTGAAAAGAAGAGAAAAAAAATACATTTTGGGAAAATGACTATCAAACAGGGGCTTAGTTTCAAAATTGATCCTTCAAAAGAATTGGATGATAATCTCGATGTTTTTAATAGACTTATACAAGATATTACAAATTGTGGCGATAAAGTTTCCTATGAATATAAAGTTAAAATCCTTTTGGATATTATTCTTGATGTATAATGAAGCCAAGAATGCAATCAAATATGAGAAGACTCTTACACCTGATATAATCATTGATTCTTTAAAGAGTAAGGACAAGAAAATGAAAGTTAAAAGAACGAGAGAAAACACTAAAGACATTCATCAAATGGGGGTTAGATCTCATTTTAGGGATGGTGAGGGCAAAACGGTGGTGGAAAGAAGAAGGGTAGAGGTCAATCTAAGTCACAAAAGAAGGAAAATGGGAGAAAATGTTATGATTTCATAAGTGAGTGCAGTAAAGAGGGAAAAAAGATATTAGAAGGGTAATGGGCAAAATAAGGCACATGTAATGATCCTTAGTGATGAATCTGGGAAAGTTTATATGTTTTTAAATTCTGAACCAACTGAAATTAACTAGTCTATGAATTCCCATATGCATAAGTAGATTCTTGACTCCAGTGCTTCTTTTTATGTTACATCATATACAAATTGGTTTGATCATTTGCACAAGTCTAATCATGGACATATAATTACATGGGTGGAGTCGCATATAAGATCACTGGTGTAGGTAGTAAAACTGTTAGATTTTATAGTGATTTTGTGTTAATTTCCGTGAAGGAGTTAGAACATACAGTTTCACTGATGGACTCGGTGATGAAGTGATTAAAATGTTTAAAGTAGTACTTAGAGCTTTTAAAGCTACTAGGAGAAATGGCATATACAACACTAATGATGAAGTAATGGGTGGTTTAAATTTCATTATCGCTGACACTGATCATACACATAAGTGGCATAATAAGTTAACTCACGCTATTGTTAAGGACTTAAGTTCCTTAACAATCAGGGTGTGTTGTGTAAGGATTAGGTGTCCGACCTGCCATTTTACGATCATTGTTTTCTCGATGAACATCATAGGACGTCATTTTCTTCTAGCACACACAAAATATCTAGAGTGTTAGAATACATTCATAATGATTTGTGGGGCTCCGGGAGTAATCCCACTTTTGATTGTAACAAATAATTTTTTTTCTATAATTGATGATTTCTCCAAACGTGTGTGAGTTTATTTGTTAAAAGATATATTTGAAACTTTTCAAAATTAAAAAATTGGAAAGTTAAGGTGAAATATTTGAGAACTAATAATGGTCTTGAAATCTGTAATGCTGACTTCGATAATTTGTGTAACAATTGTTACATAACTAGACATAAGACTATACCTTACACTTCCCAGCAGAATGGGGTTGCTAAAAGGATGAATCGTACTTTGTTTGATAAAGTTAGGTGTACGATGTTAAGTTCTAGCAAGTCTAAATCTTTTTGGAGTGAAGTTGTTATGATTGCATACTATTTAACTAATATGATTCCATTCGCTACTTTAAATGGTGATACGCCGTACAACGAATAAAAGTTACTCTAGGGATAATGAGTGAATTGCCCAAATAGTCACTGAACTTTACACCATGCTTCCATAAAGTCACTGAAATTTAAAAATTATCCACTCATCATTGAACTTCCTAAAAGGTTTCCACGGAGTCACTGAACTTAAAAAATCTTCTCATTCATCACTAAACTTTGTAAAAAGTTTCCCAGAGATCACTAAATTAGTGATCACTGGGAAACCTTTTGCAAAGTTCAGTGACATCGTGAGAATTTTTTACAAAGTTTAGTGATGAATGGAGTAGTTTTTAAAGTTCAGTGATCCCGTGTAAACCTTTTGAAAAGTTCAGTGATGAGTTGAGTGATTTTTAAAGTTCAGTGACCTTGTGAAAATATGATGTAAAATTCAGTGACTATTTGGACAATTCATTCAGGGATAATAGGTCGATCTTCCCTAAGAGCTCACATCGACGAAAAAGTTTGGCACCTCGATGTCGGTCCCTTAAGAGGTCCATGTGATGGTGGAATTTGCCTTTATTCTATTCTTAGGTTATCAATCCATGAAAAATGGTATAACAATTGTGCTGATTATTCTATGCTTTGAACATGTGGTTGTGTTGCTCTCTCTCACCAGAGTGAGGGAAAACGAGACCCTAGAATTAAGAAATGTGTTTTCTTAGGATCAAAGTGAGGGAAAACTAGCCCCTAGAATTAAGAAATGTGTTTTCTAAGGGGTATAGGTTGTATGATAGAAGTCAAAAGGGTATGAGAATAATCATAAGTTGTGATGTCACCTTCAACGAGTCCGAAATTTCTTGCATGGATAGTGAAAATAGCCAGAAACTATTAGGAAAGAGTCTACAGTTGAGGTGGAGAGAGTGAGTGTCCACATATCTACTACCTCTAATGAAGGTAGAGAGTGATACACAACAAAATCAGTAGAACATAGAAGTTGGAAGAGATAGGATGTTATAGAAAAAAATCCTATCGATCAAGACCCTTTAGTTGATTACCAATTGGCTACAAATAGAGAAAAGAGGCTACATAGCAAACCCCAAAGATTGTTTGATCATACCATAGCCTACATTAGTTATCAAGAACTAGTTGATAAGAAGTCAAACACCTATGAGGAGGCTACGAGTAAAAAAAGTGAGGAATGACATAGTGCCATGATAGAAAAGATGATTTCTTTTGTTAAGAATAAAATTTGGAATTTAGTTTCTAAACTTAAAGATAAATTTATAGTACGATTAAATGGGCTTATAAGATATAAAAATAAAAATAAAAGGGGGGGGGGGACTACTAAGAGTGAGCCAGTGATATAAAATGCTAGGTTAGTAGTCAAGGAATACATGGAGATGAAAATGATAGATTATAATGAAATCTTTTTGCCCGTTGTTTTAGTATATCATATTAGAGTCATGTTTACTTTTGTTGCTAACTTGACTGGAAACTTGAACAACTTGCATCAAAATTGCTTTCTTGTATGGTGACCTTGATGAAAAGAATTTTATGAATTAGCCTAAAGGTTTTGAAGATAAAAACAAACATGATCATACGTGTTTTCTTAAGAAATATCTTTATGGGTTAAAACGATCTTCACGGTAATGGTATAAAAGTTTGATTATTATGTGTTTTCTATTAATTTCAAGAATAATGAGTTAGATTATTGCTTGTATTACCGGCACAACACAAATAATGATTGTGTGTATTTGTTACTTTATGTGAACGACGTGTTATTAAATGGACCTAAAATGAAAGTCGTAAACAAGATTAAGGGTTCGCTAAATAAAGAATTTGACATAAAAGACCTAGAACATGCTAGGAGAATCCTTGGTGTGGAGATTAATAGGGATAAGTTTAATTCTTGTTTATTTGTGCATCAAACTCCTTATGTACTTAAAATTTTGTAGAAATCTGGCATTATTGATTGCTGGCTTGCTTCTATGCCTCTTGAAAACCATTTATTTTGTCAAAGGAACAATCACCTACTAACGGTAAGGAAAAGAATTTACGAGTAAAGTTCCTTAATTGTTATTGGTCTGTTATGTACCTGATGGTTTGCACTAGGCTAGATTTGGCCTTTACTTTAATGTTTTAATTAGGTACATGTCTAATCATTGTCCCAAATATTGGGAGGCTTTAAAGAAGTTGCTTAGGTACTTAAAAGGGTACTTTTGATGAGGGGTTAGTTTATAAATTTGTTTCTAAGGGTATGAGTTTAAAGGGTTTTATTGATACTAATTATAGTGGAGATAGAGATAACTGGAAGTCGACTTATGTGTTTATGTTGTATGACTCTTATGTGAGTTGGAAGTCACAACTCCAACACATTGTTGCTCTGTCCACTATTGTGTCTGAGTATATAGCTGTTATTGAAGCTGTTAAAAGTGTTTTGTGGTTTACGATTTTACTAAATGAACTAGGTATCTTAAGTGATAATGTGATTGTATGTACTGATAGTCAATCTGTCATCCACTTGTGTAAGAATCCTATCATTCACGAGCACACTAAACGTATTAATGTTAGACTACATTTTATTGCAGAAGTAGTATCTCGATATTCGATAAAATTTGAGAAAATGCATTCAGATTTTAACCCTGTAAACATAGGCACTAAGGTCCTCTACTTGGTAAAACTTAGAAGAAGTCTCACAATTCTAAACATTGATAAAGGTATGTGACGTTTCAATTTTGTTTGAAATCACATTGTGCAACTACTAAATTAGTTAGTGTATATGGCATCAAAGGTGGAAGCTTGTTAGGTATTTTGATACCAAATGAACTTCGGAGCTATGATGATTAATCGTGTCGACTATTATTCATAGGTTTTGCTACGAGCTTGGGATTGAATATTTAATTATAGCAGCCTAAAATCACAATTGGTAGCCCAAGAAACGAAGAAGGACCAAGAATCTCTTAGTGGGCAACTATTGGTATTAAATAGCTCGTTGACCCACTTGACCTAATTGTCCCTATATAATTGCGGCCGCTTTGGTGAGAGAGACTAGGGGTGTCAACGAGTCGAGTTTAGCAGGTTCGTGGGCCAGAATTTGAGGCTCGAGCTCAAAGTGCGGACTTTTTTTGCGAGTCGAGCTTTTGCTTGCCCAAAAAAAAAGGCTCGACCCAAGCTTTCGGCTTGGGCCGACCCTCTTTTTTCCTCTCTTTCTCGTGTTATTGCCTTAAAATGAGGCATATTTGGTGTTGACAAATTTTTTTTTTATATTTTCGAGCTCACGGGCAGTCTCGGGTTCTGCTCGATCCCTGAGCCGGGCCCACTCGGGCTTTCGCGGGTCGAGCCCGAACAATCCTAGCCGACCAGCCTTTTTGCCATCGCTAAGAGAGACTAACACACACATACATGCACTCGTTTGCTTTCTTCCTTAGCTTTTGAGAGAAAAAAGCAGCTGCTTTCCTCTCTTTCTCCCCACCCCCGTGGTTGCCTCTCCAGCTTCTTAGTGTGATCGCCTCTTTCTTTCTCAGTGCTAGCGTTTGTTGTTAGCACTGCAACTAGAAACCGCCACTTTTGCCCTTTGTTCTTCCTCACTATTTTGGACCCCTGTTTTGTGCAGTTGACCGGCTGCTTTTTGTGTAATTCTTAGACGATTCCTTCGTGATTTAGAATGAGAATTCTTGGTCTAATTTGTATGGCAAGACCTAGTCATGTCAACGAGCCGCGACCCAAATTCAAGGCTCGACTCGGGCTCGACGAACCGGGCTTTTTTTGGGCCCTAGCCGAGCAAAAACTCGACCAAATTTTTTAGGCTCGGCCCGAGCTTCAGCTTGGGCCTTTACGAGCCGGCTCGATTTTTTTATTATTTTGAAAAAAAAAATTCACTGCCTGCGTTTGCAAGCAGAATTTCAGAAAATTTAATTTTTTTTTAAATACGGACCAGCACCCAAAATGGGGCTCTGCCTGAGCTTTGGCTCAATTCCACCGAGCCCGAGCCGCCGAGTTTTTTTGCCATCCCTAGTGTTGCCTTGTGGTTTTGGGCTTTGATCCGAGCCCCAAATTCATCCACTATTGCTGCCAATTGCTTAGATTGACAGGGAAGTATTATTTGCAATTACAATGCTTTGATGTCATGCTTTTCAATTGATTAGAACTCATTTGTTGTTGTTTGATTCAATTAAAGGTACAATAAACTCTACAGTTTAAACTTTTAGTTTAGAGCGTAAGAGTTCTAAAGGTGTGTTTGAGCCACATTATTTTGGAAGAATGTATTATGAAATAGTGGATTGATGAAGAATGTGTGGTTAAAAAAATGAAAATTTATTGATGTGATAAAAAATATTATTTTATTAAAAAATGTATGATTGAAAATTAGTAGAAGAATGAGAATGAAAATTTTAATGTGTACCAAACAAGAGCTAAGTCTTACTACCATTTTATATTAACAAGGAGAACCAGGTTCTTAATTAAATCATCATTAGGCTGGACCTGAAGGGGTTGCCTATAAATTTACTAGCTCATAAAGGTTTTGAAGTTAATATAAAGAATATACAGTTTCTTGCATTTCAAAAGTAAAAGTATATTTTCTGGATTAAAAGTTGTTTATTGATCCAAATACTGAGGATTGTGCATAGTATTTTGATGGAGAGAGAGAGAGAGAGAGAGAGAGAGAGAGAGAGAGAGAGAGAGAGAAGAGAAGAGAGTGAGTGAGTGAGTAACAAAGAGGAAAAAGGAAGTAACACTTGGATTTTTACATTTTTATTCTACAATTTGTTGTCTTCCTATATTTGGCATTCGTTATATTATAATATAAGTTAACTTGATTAGGGATGGCGATTCGAATTATCAAAACTGAAAATCGCGGGTAACCGAACCGAATGGGGGGAAAAATTGAACCGATGGTGCAATGGAGCGGGTATGGTATTTGATTTTAATGAACCAATTTGGGGTGGACAGGTATGATATTTAAGCCGTCACCCTGCCCCGAATGGATTACCCACTAAAATAAATAAAATTGATTAGAACTGTATATAACTACTTATAATTTTTTTGCCTTGATAAATTTTATTGAAAAGTATATTATGCTTCAAAGTGAAATTATTTGTGTTCGAAAAATGGATCTAGTCGTATTGGGCCACACAGGCTTCTAACGATATAAAGACTGGGATTGTAGGAGTTGTGGGAAAGAATGAAAATTGAATATGAATTGAGGTTGGAGCTTTTGAGTTATGGAGTAGGAATCAAGTTAGATGTACAAGGATCAAGGGACAAGAATATTGTTTAGTATTGTTATGTTGATAATATTATTTGTTAAATTCGGATTTTACGTTTGGGAATTGGGATATTGTCTGCTAAATTGGGTTAGTATTGTGTTTATGTTTTCATTGACATTTTTTTCGTAAATTATTTTTTTTCCAATTTGACAGCTTAAAAATAATTTATTTTTGTGGTTATTAACCGCCCGAACCGAGCTGAATCGAACCAACTTACGTGGTTATGGTATGTCCAAAAAATTGGTGGTTTGGTAATGATTTTGGACGAACCGACCCCGAATTGAATCGTTGCTTACTTGATTTTGGAACCATTATGTTTGGTTGAATTTTAATAGTTGGATTAATGAAAATAAAAATCAATGTTTTGAAAATGAGATCAGATTGATCGATTTAATCGAAAAAATTGCAAACATGTCCGATGATCGGTTTAGTAATAGCTGGGTATCCCCTAATACAGAAACCGATAAAAATCCGATAAAATGACTTGTTTAGTCAAAAATCGGTGAAATGAATACGATTTTAACGAGTTTTTTGGCCTTCAAAAAAAAAAAAAAAAAAAAACATAGATAAAAGATTTAAAAACGAAGCTTTCGTGATTTGCCGAGTTATGTGAAAGATCATCAAATAATTCATTTGCACATATCTATTCAATATATAAAAGAGGAAGATTTGTTCTTATTCACATTGTATCATCATGACCTATTGATAATGTCACACAGCATCTTTTATTTTTTATTTTTTTCATTTCATTTTTTCTTGCAACTAAGTTCTTGGAGTAATTACGCTTTCAGTCCTTCAACTTTCATCTCAAACATTTTAGTCTTCGAATTTTGACTTTGTTTTTTATCACGTCCTTCAAAAATTACAACCCTAGGTCCTTCAACTTTTGACACTTATACACTTCAGTCCCCAAGTTAAATGTTAGTGTACTTTTGGTTATTTTTTCTTTTTTCATCCGTTTTCTCCTCCAATTTGATATTTTGGCGTTAGACACTACAAAATAGAAAATAACTAAATTAAGTAGAAAATGCAAATGAAAATTTATATCTATACATCTATATTTATATTTATATTTATATCTATTCTATATATGGCCTATTGATGATGTCAAACAACACTAGGAAACAAGCCTCCTCTTTTATATATTGCAACTAAGTCCTCGGTAAATGCGCTTCCAGTCCTTCAACTTTCATCTCGAACATTTTAATCCTCAAATTTTGACTTTTCTTTCGATTACGTCCTTCAAAAATTGCAATCGTAGGTCCTTTTATCTATATGCTGTGTAATTTTGCCAAAGTTTTTTATATTCACCAACCTAAAATTTCTAACCCTCTATTTTTGCTTTCTTTACAGATGTTTGAAATTTTCGTCATAGATCAATCGAAAGAATTACTGAAACAAGGTTTTTTTGGTAAGTAAATATAATTTTTTGCTATGAATCGAAGATATGGTGGTTCTCTTTTACTGTATCGTTCCAGATATACATGAATTTTTTTAAATAAAATTTTAACTCGTGTGAATTTCGTAGATTCAATTTTTTTAGAAAATTTAGGAATAAAATAATATTACACGCAAATTCATTTTTTTTTCTTAAATTTTAATTACACATTCTCCATCAATCTACTAATCCAAAATACATTCTCTTATCAATATGGTGCTCAAAAAATGGCTTATTATCCATTATCAGGCTGTCAATTAAGACTTTACTTGGAACTATTAATTCATTTATGAACAATCATGGCCTTGTGACACGATATTATTGAGCATCAGTCTTTAACACTAAAAGGTCTCGAGACAATCATATGTTTCATACTCATTTTGAAAATGATAAAGACGTATCAAATTTAATTTGGATCTCAGGGTAGCACAAACATTCATAATGATTAAAGAACATGTACAATTAAAATAAACTCAGTGCAACTCAAAGATAAGAATGGAAACAGTAAGAGAACTCAATATATGAATGTCTTAGACTTGCCAAAAAATTAAAGTAAGAGATATTTTATTACAATCGTTCTCTACGTGTTTTCATACTTTGATAACGCTTCAGAATTACATCATTTTCGATCTTGGCAAAAACATCTTTCTCAATATATGCAATCAAACTATCATTCAACCATTGATCTCCGATTTGATTGCGCAGACGATTTTTACACAAGTCATCGCAGAAAATGATCTCTCAACTGTAGCAGTAGCCACGGGAAGAACTAAAGTTAACGTCACAAGCTTGTAGACTAATGGATACACTTCATGTTTATTCTTCGCAACCAACTTCTATGCAAGATCACCGATGCCTTATAATCCTTCAAAATGTTCGGAAGTGCGCACATCAAGAATGTATGTATCTAGTTGATCATCAAGTTGTAAGATATATGTTGCATCAAAATCTACCGGATAATACTGACATAGTCGAATCACTTTGATCTTGTCAAAAGCATCAAATGAATTATGTGGAAACAAACAAGCAGCACAAATGAGCAAATCACTATTTATCTCAGAAAAACGATCATTCAACTCTTGAAGTTGCATATCAATGATAACATAAAATATTTCCACACGAAAATGATGCAAATTGGTCACTGTCTCACGCCATGAACGACCTAGAGTTATGAACATATCATCCATATTGAGAACATTGATGTTGTGAGTTTCACAGAACGAACAAACTAGTTCAAAAAAATAATCCCATCTGCCATCCCTCATGGTTTGGAGCTGTGTTTTACATAGTTGCACCAATCTCATAGTATTGACAATATCTTGTTCTTTTCTTTGTAATGCTTTCGACAATTCATTTGAAATCCCTAAAATCTTTTTCATAAGATGTAAATGAAATGTAAATTCAAATTTTAACATCAACTCCAATGAATTACATGCATCACCTCTTGTTCCAGTACTTGTAGTGTCAGTAGCAATCATCTCAATAACGTCGATTATGGTGGAAAACATGACGATCAAGTTAATTAAACAACTATAGTGAGAGCCCCAACGTGTATCACCAGGACGATGAAGAGTAATTTCTTGATTGAGACCCCGTCCGGTTGATATTTCACCAATACTGAGTGATTCAAGAACTTTCAATCTTTGGTTCTCTCGAATAAGATCATGTCGTTTAGCTGATCCTTCAACAACATTCACCAATTTGTGTACTTCAGCAAAGAAAGCTTCAATCTTCGGATGTTTTTGTACCACAGCTACAAGAGCTAGTTGAAGTTGATGAGCGAAGCAATGAATGTAGTGAGCACTTAGGTTTTCTTTCAAAATAAGTGCTTTGAGGCCATTATACTCACCTCGCATGTTACTAGCTCCATCATATCCCTGACCTCTCAAATTGGATATACTTAAGCTATGCTTTGAGAAAATTGATCAATTGCAGCCTTAAGTGAGGCAGCTGCCGTACTCGAAACATAAACGACACCAATAAAATGTTCCAATACACACCCATTGTTCACATAACAAATAACAACTGACATTTGCTCCTTCACTGAAATATCTCGAGATTCATCAACTAAAATTGAGAAAAAACTATCATGAACATCTTTCATTATCACATGTAGACATTTAGAAGCAATAGCACTCACAATATCTTTTTCCACTTTTGGTGATGTTAATTTGACATTCTCAGGTGCATTTCTCAAAGCAATAGCATTTATCTCAACATTATGATCACACAACCAATGTAGTAGTTCAAGAAAGTTTCCTTGATTATTTGAATCTTCAGATTCATCATGTCCACGAAATGCCAGCCCTTGCCATAAAAGAAATCGAACACAATCAATTGATGCATTCAATCGAGTTCGATAATCAGTTCGAGCTTGATCGATTGCTTAATGATACATGATTGAATACTTTGTCTTTGATCCTTGAAAAATTCATATTTGACCTGAGCTTGGTTGTGTACACTACTTGAGGCCCCAACATGTTTTCTAATATATTCTTTTTTTTTTTTTCCAATTTGAGAAACCATCTTTAACAAATGCACCACCACTCAAACTCAAAAGATAGCAATAAAAGCAAAAAACTGCATCTTTTGCTATACTATATTCCAACCAAGTAGGATGCTCATTAAACCATGAAACACAAAATCATCTGTTTTTGTTACCGTTCCTTGTGGTTGGAAACACATGATTGCGAGGCTGACAAGGATCTCTTTGCACATATTCTCTTCGAATCACGTCTCGAACATTAACATCATAATTCATTATTGGAACTCTCAATCCAGGATCCGAAGGAAGCTATGCAACATCAATATCTCCAACATCCCCAACATCAACATTCCCAACATCTCCAATATCCCCAACATCAACATCAACATCAATATCAACATCAACATCAACATCAACATCAACATCAACCCTTTTCTGTTGAACATTCCTTTCACTCATATTTTGCTCATTATTGGACATCGTAGATTTACGTTTAAAGTATTTGTCTATAACTGATACAAAAAAAATTGACACCATTAGAAATCCCTAATCTCAAATGAATGTTGAGTGAGAAGTCAAAACCATTTGCCAACTTCTTTTTTAGTCATTGCAGACACTAACAAAAAAATACTCAGCAGTGTGAATTATACTAAAAATATACATTGCAGACACTAACAAAATGCCTAACAATGACATTATGGCAGATTAAATACATTTGCAGACACTAACAATAATCAATAATAGCTAAAATCCTAAATCAAATTTGCAGATTACTAAAAAAAAAAAAAAAACCAGATTTGCAGATTACTAAATCAAATTTGACCTCTTTACTAAATCAAATTTGCAGATTAAACACATTTGCAGACACTAAATCCACACGAATCCTAAATCCCTAAATTAGAAAACCAAATTTGCAGATACTAACAATAATCAAGACTGCAATCGACAGCCAGCAACCACCGTCCGCCCCTGGTCTTGAAGAGATGAAGGTCGCCGGTGGCGACTCGTGACTCGCGAGAGAGAGAGAGAGAGAGAAGAGAGACAAAGAGGCGAATTTTGTTGGGTATTGGGTTTTGGGGTTAAATGGGTTGGGGGTTTTGGGTTAAATAGATTGGGGGTTTTTCAAAAAAAAAAAAAAAAAATCTGAAAAAAAATGGGGGGTCCGTTGACCCTGCGGGACCTCCCTAGGTCCGCTCCTGTCTACTAGTATGTATGTATGTATACGTTTGTGTATGTATATATATATATATATATATATAAAAGAAGTCGTAGGAAAAGTTAGAAGGAATAAGCCGCCAAAAAGTGAGGAAGGAAAACAACCGGCGCCGCGCCTATGCTACCAAGTCTCCGACTTTTGAGATGATTTTCGAGGAAATTAAGCAGAATGCTCTAAAAAGTAAGCCAATTGGATTAATACCCTAAAGTAATTAAACATCACCTAAACCCCATATTAATTATGTCCTAAACTAAGACAAACCCCCCAAAACTCCAAAATCTCCCAAGTACTGAGACCACAAACACCATTGTGCGCCACTCACCGATTTCGTGTCAAGGGAGCCGCTTCTCGTTCCACGAAAGTTCACGAAAAATCAAGCCTGGATGGAACTAATTCAAAAGTCAGAGGCTTCTTAGCTGAGAAAATGAGAGGGCTATTCAGTAGCCAATTAGCCATTGCAGGTTATATTACTTTCTTTCCAACCCGTACTGTGATAAGCAGAAAGGTACCGAGTAACCGATTCATCATCAAGAACGTTAACCCGAAACCATGAAAATTGTGGTGGTGAGAACTTGATAACTAGTTTTCATTGCAATTCATAAATTTGGAGTCAAGAGTTCGAATTTGTTCGAATTTTCTGTTCCTTTTTTCATTTTTTAAAGAAATTGCCAATGTAACTCGTGCTTGTTTTTTGTACCTAAAATCCAAGATTGGGTTTTTGTTGGCTAGGTGTGCGGCAGTAAATCGGAGGAACCAACATGTTTGATTTGCCACAGAGAAGACGGTGGGACTGTAGAAAATTTGGGTTGGTGAAGTTGGTAGGTGCTCTGACATGCAATCGATGATAGAGTGGTTTAATTTGCATAAAATAACATATTTTAAGATTTTGGTATGTGTTTGGCGTTTGTCACTTTTTTTTAATAGTATTTGTTACTTTCTTTGTCACTTTTTAAAAAAAAATTCTCACATTTTTATTGTTTGTTACTATTTTTTTTTTTTTTTTTTTTGAGTGACAAACATAGATTTTGATTGTTGTTTTCGCAATTTTTAAGTGTGTTATTTTTTGAATTTGTAACTTTTTAAGTGTTTATCTAGGGATGATAATTTAACTCGCTCCGTCCTAACCAGACGGGGCCCCGTCCGAATGGGGTAAAAAAAACCTGCCTCGTGAAAAATAAAATAGAATTTTAATAAATGGTTAGTTTTATTTACAATTTTATAACATGTTTCTAATCCAACAATTATATTATACAATTGTCAATTTAAAATTTTACGTAACTAACAATTGTTTATATAATTTATAAATTCGACCATTCAATCTTTTTATTATAATTAAATTATATAATCTGAAATTCTGAATCATGATAGTTAAATAAATATTCTTTACTTTTCAAAGATTTATACAAATTAATTAAAGGAAGTTAATATCTTGATCGAAAAAATTAGAAAAAAAAATTAAAATATATGGAATGACTTTTAGGTTTTGGGTTAAGGGTTGAACTTTAAATAATAACATAACTCGAATTTTCAAAATGTAAAAAATAAAATAAATAAATAAACGGGGCAAATTCTCGCTCAGTCCCCGTCTCGTCCTGCCCTGTCCTGTCTAAGGCGGCTAGGGGCGGGGTGAAGGTGCCCCCGCCCCATTGTCATCCCTATGTTTATCACTTTTTTAGTATGTGTTGTCACTTTTTCCTATCACTTTTCTGGAATTTCTATCATTTTTTTCAATGTTTGGTGTCCTTTTTTTTTCTCTTTTTTTATCACTTTTTTCAGTGACAAACATCATTTTTTAATTAAAAAAATGACATTGTATGTTATGAATTGATTCAAAGATGCTTGATATTTTGATTATGTTTTGTCGATAAACTATTTTAAAGATGCTTGGTGATGAATTGAGAAAGACAAGGGACGTGGTTGTGTCAATTTTTTTCTTTTAAATTTCTACACTTTGTTAACTAATTCCAATGTTTTAATTGATGTTTTGTCCCTTTTTAAAATCTTTGTAACTTTTTTTAATTTTTTTAATTTTTGTCACTTTTTTTTTTATTTTGAATTTTGAATTTTTGTCGGCATTTTAATGTTTGTCATTTTTTTGTCACTTCCATGAAATTTATGTCATTCATTTGACTGACAAACATCACCTATTATATTAATAAAAGTTGTATATCACTTTTTAATAAAAATTAACACTTAACTTTAAAAAGTGATATTTTATCACTTTTGTATTTTTATAAAAAAAAGTGACACATAATTTAGACAATATTTTTTACCATCAAAATATTTTTCATATAATTTTTCAAAAGACAACTAATTTTAATGGTACTTTTGTAAGTTGTCCATGATTTTCTAGGTTTATAACTTAGTGGGCCTTTATTTCTATTTATGTAGGGTTATGAGTTCTGACCTTGGCCCATTTAGATTTATGTAATAAAATGAATTTTAAAAAAATTAGTGGAAATTACACAAAACCTTACTTTAAATATTGTGAGTTCTAAAATTAGATGGAATATTTTATTGTTCAAAAATAAGATGTTTTACTATTTAATTAATTAATATATAATATTTCATTCCAAACCCACCCAAATTATTTCTCTCTCTACTGCTCGTCTCTCAAACCTAGCCGCCATTCTCTCTCTATCTCTCGACGACGATTTGGGATGGTTTTGTGGTTGGTGGTCGCCGGTGGTGGTTATGGAGGTCGTGACGGCGGCAACAGTTTTGGGGATTTTTAGTGGCGAATCTGATTTGGCGGTGTTATGGTGGCAGATCTGCGCGGTTCACACACAGGGGCGACGCAGGTTTGGAGATTTATAGTGGAGGTGGTGGTTGCGGGTATGGTGGCCGATCTACTGTGACACAGAGGCAACGATAGTTTGTAGAGGTTGTGTGGCGGCGATGGTTTGGGGATTTATAGTGGAGGTGGTGGTTCCGGGTATGGTGGTGGATCTACTGTGGTGGTGGTATGGTGGTCGATCTACTGTGGCACCGAGGCAACAATGGTTTGTGGAAGTCGTGGTGGCAACGACGATTTGGGGATTTATAGTGGAGGTGGTGGTGGATCTACTGTGGTGGTGGTATGGTGGCCAATCTACTGTGGTAGTGGTGGTGGTTTTTTTAATAACTTTGATGGTGGTGGTGTTTGGGCGGTGGTAGTGGAGAACATGGTGCTAGAGACAGCGACGGTGGGGGTGGAACTGGTGGCGGAGGAAGGTCTATTTCTGTAGGAAGAGATCGTGGGACAGGTTATGGCGTGGGAGAGGCGGTGAAGGAGGCTGTTCTGGTGGTGGTTTTGCCGCCCTGATGTGGTGGTGGTTTTAGTGTGGTGGTCAGGTGGCGGTCGACCTGTATAAATACGTGTTGTATAGTCTTGTGACCAATGTTGTGACCTGTGCTGTAACCTGTGCTGTGACCTGAGTCATGTGCAAAATATTCTATTATGACCTATGTTGTGTCTACCAACAAATAATATGTGATCAATGAAAAAAATGAACCGTGACAAAAAAATAACATGTGATCTAAGTTGTGACTTATAATGTTCGTGATCTGTGACCGATAAAGAAATTGTGACTTATAATTTTTTTATATGTGATCAAGGAAAAAATTGTGACCTTTAAAATTTTTAAATTGTGACCGTAAAAAAATTTGTAACATGATTTGTGATCGAAAAATAATATGTGACTAATTAAATTGTGAATCTGTGACCGATGAACAAATTGTGACCTATAAATTTTTTGAATTATGACGTAAAATAATTTTTGAAATTTAAAATTTTTGATTTGTGACCGAAAATAATATGTGACTAACTAAATTGTAAATCTGTGACCAAATTATATAGATCTGTGACCTTAATATATTTAATTAATTAAATTATAAATAAAAATTAACAAAAATCTGATTTTTGAAAGTTAAAACTTATTCTCTTATTATTGAATTGGACCAAAGTTATACTCTTACTTATGAAAATTTCCCAAAAAATTAATAAATGTTAAAATTTTAAAAATTCTTAAACTTAGTATTATTTAAAAAAAAAAACTATATATCCATATGGTAATTTAATTTTTAAAATATTACATATCTATACAAAACTTTATTTAATTAATCCATTTAATTTTTGGGTCAACCTCACTTTAACTTCGATTCAACTCTTTGATCCTTTTCCTTTTTCGGGTCAATGTTCGATCCAATTTTCAAACATTGATAAATACGCAATTTTTGAATATTGTTAACATGTTCTTCATATCATATTATGATATAAGAATTTACTATTTCTGTTTTTGTCATTTAATGTGAGATAAATGAACAAATTTTAGCTTGTGAATACATCTTTACATTCTATGATGGGTAATTGTAAGACGTGTCGGAGTATAATTATAATGTAGACGAAAAGCCTATTTAATTTCAAATCAATATCGCAATATTATCACTTTCTAATTTGTGTTGATTCCCAAAAATGTCACATCAAAGAATAGTTAATTCACTTCGAAAATTTGGATTTGTTGATTTGAAATAAAAAATACAGAAAATTGAAAAAAAAAAAATTTTAAAACTTCAAGTCTATATATATTTTTTTATTAATAACAATCAAGTTACAATGAAACCCTAACTCTTACAAAATAATTTTTTTTTTTAAAAAATAAAAAATACCCTAACTATAAATGACAAAAAAATCGCTAACGTATGTATTTAATCTCCAAAAATTGAATCTGTACCATTTACAAAAAAAAAAAAAAAACCCAAAAGAATTACAAAATATATAAAAACACATCTATGATATATTAAATTAAAATATCACATAAAGTGAGAATCATTTTTTGAACAATTTTAATCCTCCTATGATTCAGTTATTTCAATAATATCTTACTTTTTTTTTTTATATTTATATCTATAATATATTAAAATATCACATAAAGTGAAAATCATTTTTGGGACGATTTTAACCCTCCTACAATTCAGTTATTTCAATAATTCTTACTTTTTTATTTTTCGATATGTAATAAATACTACAAAATCATTGTTATTTATGTGTGTTATTTATTTTCCATTAATTAACATTCACATCAATCTAAACTCAATAAATCTTCACTTGATGAATCTTGAATTACATGAACGTAGAGTTATTATAGATGAATTCGTTTCTATTAATGTATCTAAAAATTTTAATGTATGTTTAAATTCATGTATTAACAATTAATTTTTTATGTATCAAATGTAATACTTCCTCCGTCTCAATTATATTTGCTGACCTTTCTTTTTTTGGTCCCAAATATATAGTTGTGTTTTTTTATTGAGAATGTTTAGATTTGTTCATTTACTATTATACCCTTATTTAATTTGTCTAGTTATAACTAATTTTTTTCTACTTAATTTTGAAATTGTACAAATATAAATAAGGATAAACTACGAAAGTTTTTAGGAAAATTTGTTTTTTCAATAACATTAATAAAAGCTCTTAATTCGTGTAAAAAATAAAATCAGCATATATAAATAGGAATGAGGAATTATAAAAAGATTGTTCATTTGTAGTATTTCATCTTCACAAAAAAATTGAATCTTAGTAATTGAATTTTGAGAGTACAATTTTTTTCTCTTAAATTTCTATCCTAAATTTCGTTTTCTTTAGTTTGTTTGAGACTCATCTAATCCTCCAACAAATTGGTATCAAATATTACTTTTACAATACTTATAAAGTATTTCAGAATAACGTGCAATAAACGTTCAACTTTGACTAGTTTTGTGTGTGCGTGTGTGCGTGTGTGCGCGCGCGCGCAGATATATATGAATGTATACTTATTCATAATTAGGAAGTGAAAATATGCATAATCGAATAGAAGAAGGAATAGAGCAAAATATGCATCATTGTTGTAATGCCCAAAATTTGGCCGTGCACCTGGGTGCTACCACTAGTCGTACTGCAGCACTGCAACGTCGCGTTTAGTTGCCACAACTAAGACTCTCAATGTATTGAATTCGGTAAAATTAATGAGAGCTGAATTTAGGGTCTCAATCCAATAACCCGATCAAGATTCGAATTCAATAATCCATTAACTAAATGAAGCAAATATGTATATAGATCAATCCGATCCGATAACAACCCGATCTTTACACAATTTTCAAATAATAAATAATATTAGATAATAGTATAATATTGTTAATTGAAGTACTTGGAAGGCTTTTAATTTTTCATTAACAAATATAAGATAACAAAATTAATTTATTTTATAAATTAAACGCAGTTGAAATTGCTTTCGTTGTTCCTAGGACTGGGCACTGTTCGGTTCGATTTGGTTCTAACGAGAGCCGAACTTGAAATTTTCGGATATTTAGTAAATGGAATCGTCAGGGTCCAAATTTAATTTTGGAACCATTCGTGTTCAAATCCATTCGGTTCAGTTCAGTTCAGTTTCATTCGGTTCTTAGGTTCTGCACTATAATTAATCTTTTTAATATTTATAAAGTTACATTAATTCAATTAATGACATGTACAATCTTAACTCTTACAAAATAATGTAGTCCAATTTTATATGTTTTTTACGTCTCTCTTTACTGAGTTCTTTATAGATTTGATTGTGAAAATTATAGAAAGATGACGATAGCGAGTTTACAATAATTAAGAAATGCATTGTTGAGTTTCAATTTGATTTCTCCAGAAGAAATGACACTACGGTAGAATAACATATTTGGATAAAATTTAGGTCAATTTGATTAAATTGGGTTTGAACTGTAAATTAGAAATAATAAAATCATATTTTTGGATTAGGAAATAATAAAATAACTTGACTTATTTAAAATAAATAAATTTAAAAAATTAGGGAGATCATATTCTTATTCAGTTCTTGATCTAGAACTGAATCGAACCTATCAATTCTCGATTCAGATACCCTTTCGGGTATTTAATTTGAAAAGAACCGCTCAATTCGGTTCGAAAGTTTTACCAAGTCCTAATTGTTCCTAACTTCCCACATCGGATAGTCACCATATCATAGAATTTGCAATCTATAAATAGACGAGCCAAGATTGAGTAAAAATCTATTTGGCCCTTTTAATAATAGGGTTTAGAAGTTGACTAATATAAAAATTTTATCTTCCTACTTTTTTTAATTTTGGATAAGGTTATCGGATCGAATATCCGATAACATAATAAATCAGATATGGATTTGGCAATCAAATATTCATTGAATTATTGGATCAGATCGGATCGGATCAGATAATTATTCTTATCGGCTCGAGTCGAATATGGACAGATCTAATCCATATACGATCTATTTACTGCTCTAGCCGCTGAGATGGTGCGCTGCTGTAATTCCACAAAAATCCCTAAAAATCCATATTTTTTAAACTATGGTTTGAAATTCATATCCCAAATTTTAGAAAACCTAATTATGAATTTTAACTCTAAAATTCTTCCTTTAATCTCAATATTTTTACATGGATTGGCTCTATTCCACTTGTTAAATATTTGTGAAATTTAAATTTTATAAACTTTAGATAATTATCGAGATTTCCATGTCAAATCACCAAGAAAAAATAATCAATGCAGAACATATCTTAATCCATTGATTTGTATTTTGAATACTGAATATTGAATTATGATTTTTGAATTTCGTCTTCCGGAACTTGATTCTTGATTTTGAATTTTTGAATTTTTTTCTTGATTCTTGAATTCCTTTATGCGGGTCTTGGATCTTCATTTTCAATATGTTTTCTTTCTAAATTATTGTATTGATGGAATTGAAAATATGTCCTATCATGAAATACAATTTTAAAGAAATATGGTCTCTACACATATAATTCGGTCCACACTTTATTTAGATGCCCTAAACTGAATACTTAATTCTTTATTACATTACTTTAGTTTTGTGTTTAAGTTTAAAATAGTTTTTTTATACACAATTACTTATATATGTAAACTCACGTGATAAATTAATAATTTTCCAACACACGATTCTAAATTAATATATGAAGTTACATGAACTAACACATATTATGAATAATAAACACATTTCTCATAGTTCATATTATGAATAATAAACACATTTCTCAATATATAAATTTTCTTCTTGAAGCATATAATTTTCATCGGACATGAAATCATTCAGTTCCATATGTAGATTTCTGTTGATACTGGGCTCAATTCAGTTCTCATCGAAACCAAACCACGAGGAGTTGGAACATGTCCTATAGCCTGTAGCATGTTCGGATTAAAATTTGTTATGTTTTATGGTAATATGTTATTTTTTATTATAAAAGAGGAAGATAAATGTAATATTGTATCAGATCGTATAAATAAAAAAGGGTACCCACTAACAAATATAGATGACGATCGATTAAGTAGAAATTAAGAAAGTAATGGTTTAATGATTCTCGCAAGTCTTGCCTAAAATAATAAAGACTTCGTTAGTAAAAATATGTTGTCTTAAATATACTAAAATTAATATAATCTGATATGATTCTAAAAAATTAAGAAAATAAAAATTTGAATGGTTTAAGCAAGTCTTGCCTAAATTGAGAAAGACTTTGTTTACGAAAACGTGTATAGAGATGATCTTAAGCCCATATTTAATTTGGATACAAATTAGATTTTGACAAATAAATAAATAAATAAAAAGGGTGAAATAAGAGGTTGGAAAGTTGATAGCAATTGTGAATTCTATGAGATGTGTGAGTGAAATAAGTGTAAAGAAAAACGAATTTTAAAAAATGGGGGCGAAACAAAAACTAAGTATATAATTCTAAAATATTTAATTTATTAGATGATTTGTCGTATAAAATAAAAGAAAACAAAAGAAAAATTATGAGTTGGGTCATATCCAGTTTAATTCTTGGTCAAAGAACTAATTCTCAAAATCCTCATCCACAACAAGTATCCCATAACAATATAATTGAATTTTTCTAAAGGTACAATTTTTTTTTTTAACAGAATTAATACAAGGAGACAACTGTTTTTCTGTAATTGACTGTTACCCAAAATTGTTTTGACAGCAGGCAATCACAGTGTGACAGTTGTCTCCCATTTATTAATTATGTTAAAAAAAGTTGTACCTATGACATAATTCATATTAATAATACTCCACTAAATATATGTCCGTAATAAAAAATTTATGACTCATTTACGGGCAATTTTATAGTTAGACAATTACTCTTATCTCATCGTGATATTGGAAATTTAAAATCAACCCTAT